>CALNHX010001692.1:0-211046 GCA_940337035.1 Agriotes lineatus
GCTACTTATATAGCCTTATAGGGCTAGCAGATCAAAGTTTTAGTATCCAAAAAATTCAAGTGCAGTAGTTTAGTATTCAGGTACGTTAAAACGTCTGATAAACACGTTGTGCAGTAAATTTTAACTTCTGAAAATATTATTCGGTTACTGTCATAGCTAGTAAGAATCAAAATGTAGTAATTTTAAACCTGGTAAACGTGACAACAGTAACAGGTGCTCAACAACTGGCTTTGAATTGATGGTAGCTGTTGCATACGCTGCAGGGTTGCATTTGCTACTCTTTTAACCTTATAAGGCTAACAAATCAAAGTTTTGTGAATCCAAGAAATTCAAGTTCAGTAGTTTAGTATTCAGGTACGTTAAAACGTCTGAAAAACACGTTGTGCGGTAAATATTAACTTCAGAAAATATTATTCTATTACTGTAATAGCTAGTAACAATCAAAATGTAGTAATTTTAAACCTGGTGAGCGTGACAACAGTAACAGATGGTCAACAACTGGTTTTAAATTGATTGTAGCTGTTCCAGACGCTGCAGGAGTGCATTTGCTACTCATTTAGCCGTATAAGGCTAACAAATCAAAGTTTTGTGAATCCAAATACTTCAAGTTTAATAGTTTAGTGTTCAGGTATGTTAAAGCGTCTGAAAAACACGATGTGCGGTAAATATTAACTTTATAAAATATTATTCTACTACTTTAATAGCTAGTAACAATCAAAATTTAGTAATTTTAAACCTGGTAAGCGTGACAGAGGTAGCAGGTGCTAAATAACTGGCTTTGAATTTATTGTAGCGGTTGCAAAAGCTGTAGGAGTGCATTTGCTACTCATTTAGCCTTATAAGGATAACAAATAAAATTTTTGTGAATTCAAAAAATTCAAGTTTAATAGTTTAGTATTCAGGTACGTTAAAACGTCTGAAAAACACGTTTAGCAGTAAACAATAACTTCAGAAAATATTATTCTACTACTGTAATAGCTAGTAACAATCAAAATGTAGTAATTTTAAAGCTGGTAAGCGTGACAACAGTAACAGGTGCTCAACAACTGGCTTTGAATTGATTGTAGCTGTTGCAGACGCTGCAGGGGTGCATTTGCTACTGATTTAGCCTTATAAGGCTAACAAATCAAAGTTTTGTGAATCCAAAAAATTCAAGTTCAATAGTTTAGTATTCAGGTACGTTGAAACGTCTGAAAAACACGTTGTGCAGTAAATATTAACTTCATAAAATATTATTCTACTACTGTACTAGCTAGTAAAAATCAAAATGTAGTAATTTTAACCCTGGTAAGCGTGCCAACAGTAACAGGTGCTCAACAACTGGCTTTGAATTGATTGTAGCTGTTGCAGACGCTGCAGTAGTGCATTTGCTACTCATTTAGCCTTCTATGGCTAACAAATCAAAGTTTTGTAAATCCAAAAAATTCAAGTGCAGTAGTTTAGTATTCAGGTACGTTAAAACGTCTGAGAAACACGTTGTGCAGTAAATTTTAACTTCATAAAATATTATTCGGTTAGTGTCATAGCTAGTAACAATCAAAATGTAGTAGTTTTAAACCTGGTAAACGTGACAACTTTAACAGGTGCTCAATAACTGGCTTTGAATTGATTTCAGCGGTTGCAGACGCTGTAGGAGTGCATTTGCTACTCATTTAGCCTTATAAGGCTAGCAAATCAAAGTTTTGTGTATCCAAATATTCAAGTTCAATAGTTTAGTGTTCAGGTAGGTTAAAACGTCTGAAAAACACGTTGTGCAGTAAATTTTAACTTCAGAAAATATTATTCGGTTTGTGTCATAGCTAGTAACAATCAAAATGTAGTAGTTTTAAACCTGGTAAACGTGACAACAGTAACAGGTGCTCAAGAACTGGCTTTGAATTGATTGTAGCTGTTGCAGACGCTGCAGGGGTGCATTTGCTACTCATTTAGCCTTATAAGGCTAACAAATCAAAGTTTTGTGAATCCAAAAAATTCAAGTTCAATATTTTAGTGTTCAGGTACGTTAAAACGTCTGAAAAACACGTTGTGCAGTAAATATTAACTTCATAAAATATTATTCTACTACTATACTAGCTAGTAAAAATCAAAATGTAGTAATTTTAACCCTGGTAAACGTGACAACAGTAACAAGTGCTCAAGAACTGGCTTTGAATTGATTGTAGCTGTTGCAGACGCTGCAAAAGTGCATTTGCTACTCATTTAGCCTTATAAGGCTAACAAATCAAAGTTTTGTGAATCCAAAAAATTCAAGTTCAGTAGTTTAGTATTCAGATACGTTAAAATGTCTGAAAAACACGTTGTGCAGTGAATTTTAACTTCAGATTATATTATTCGGTTACTGTCATAGCTAGTAACAATCAAAATGTAGTAATTTTAAACCTGGTAAGCGTGACAACAGTAACAGGTGTTCAATAACTGGCTTTGAATTGATTTCAGCGGTTGCAGACGCTGTAGGAGTGCATTTGCTACTCATTTAGCCTTATAAGGCAAGCAAATCAAAGTTTTGTGTATCCAAATATTCAAGTCCAATAGTTTAGTGTTCAGGTACGTTAAAACGTCTGAAAAACACGTTGTGCAGAAAATTTTAACTTCATAAAATATTATTCGGTTACTGTCATAGCTAGTAACAATCAAAATGTAGTAATTTTAAACCTGGTAAACGTGACAACAGTAACAGGTGCTCCACAACTGGCTTTGAATTGATGGTAGCTGTTGCAAACGCTGCAGGGGTGCATTTGCTCCTCGTTTAGCCTTATAAGGCTAAAAAATCAAAGTTTTGTGAATCCAAGAAATTCAAGTTTAATAGTTTAGTATTCAGGTACGTTAAAACGTCTGAAAAACACGTTTAGCAGTAAACAATAACTTCAGAAAATATTATTCTACTACTGTAATAGCTAGTAACAATCAAAATGTAGTAATTTTAAACCTGGTAAGCGTGACAACAGTAACAGGTGCTCAACAACTGGCTTTGAATTGATTGTAGCTGTTGCAAACGCTGCAGGGGTGCATTTGCTCCTCGTTTAGCCTTATAAGGCTAACAAATCAAAGTTTTGTGAATCCAAAAAATTCAAGTTTAGTAGTTTAGTATTCAGGTACGTTAAAACGTCTGAAAAACACGTTGTGCAGTAAATTTTAACTTCAGAAATTATTATTCTATTACTGTAATAGCTAGTAACAATCAAAATGTAGTAATTTTAAACCTGGTAACCGTGACAATAGTAACAGATGATCAACAACTGGTTTTAAATTGATGGTAGCTGTTGCAGGCGCTGTAGGAGTGCATTTGCTACTCATTTAGCCTTATAAGGCCAGCAAATCAAAGTTTTGTGTATCCAAATATTCAAGTTCAATAATTTAGTGTTCAGGTACGTTAAAACGTCTGAAAAATACGTTGTGCAGTAAATTTTAACTTCATAAAATATTATTCGGTTACTGTCATAGCTGGTAACAATTAAAATTTAGTAATTTTAAACCTGGTATACGTGACAGCAGTAGCAGGTGCTCAACAACTGGCTTTGAATTGATTTCAGCGGTTGCAGACGCTGTAGGAGTGCATTTGCTACTCATTTAGCCTTATAAGGCTAGCAAATCAAAGTTTTGTGTATCCAAATATTCAAGTTCAATAGTTTAGTGTTCAGGTACGTTAAAACGTCTGCAAAACACGTTGTGCAGTAAATTTTAACTTCATAAAATATTATTCGGTTACTGTCATAGCTAGTAACAATCAAAATGTAGTAATTTTAAACCTGGTAAACGTGACAGCAGTAGCAGATGCTCAATAACTAGCTTTGAATTGATTGTAGCTGTTGCATACGCTGCAGGAGTGCATTTGCTACTCTTTTAGCCTTATAAGGCTAACAAATCAAAGTTTTGTGAATCCAAATATTCAAGTTCAGTAGTTTAGTATTCAGGTACGTTAAAACGTCTGAAAAACACGTTGTGCGGTAAATATTAACTTCAGAAAATATTATTCTATTACTGTAATAGCTAGTAACAATCAAAATGTATGTTTACGCGCCAAATAATTTGAATGTGCGGCCAACGGCCAAGAGTTGCCCCACTATTTTAGCGTGTGTCGCTACCAGCGGCAGGGCAGGGGGCAGTGTACGTTCGACCAGAGCAAGCAGCACACGTACAAGCGTGTACCACTCAGGGTGCATGGTATTAGTGTATTGTGCCGTGGCCACAACAGCGACAGGTCTTGTTGTTCAATAAATAACCGAATTAAGTTACAGTCCACTGAGTTTCATTACCATCGAAGCCCAAAACAATGTAGTAATTTTAAACCTGGTAAGCGTGACAACAGTAACAGATGATCAACAACTGGTTTTAAATTGATTGTAGCTGTTGCAGACGCTGCAGGAGTGCATTTGCTAATCATTTAGCCGTATAAGGCTAACAAATCAAAGTTTTGTGAATCCAAATACTTCAAGTTCAATAGTTTAGTGTTCAGGTAAGTTAACGCGTCTGAAAAACACGTTGTGCAGTAAATATTAACTTCATAAAATATTATTCTACTACTTTAATAGCTAGTAACAATCAAAATTTAGTAATTTTAAACCTGGTAAGCGTGACAGAGGTAGCAGGTGCTAAATAACTGGCTTTGAATTTATTGTAGCGGTTGCAAAAGCTGTAAGAGTGCATTTGCTACTCATTTAGCCTTATAAGGCTAACAAATAAAATTTTTGTGAATCCAAAAAATTCAGGTTTAATAGTTTAGTATTCAGGTACGTTAAAACGTTTGAAAAACACGTTTAGCAGTAAACAATAACTTCAGAAAATATTTTTCTACTACTGTAATAGCTAGTAACAATCAAAATGTAGTAATTTTAAACCTGGTAAGCGTGACAACAGTAACAGGTGCTCAACAACTGGCTTTGAATTGATTGTAGCTGTTGCAGACGCTGCAGGGGTGCATTTGCTACTCATTTAGCCTTATAAGGCTAACAAATCAAAGTTTTGTGAATCCAAAAAATTCAAGTTTAATAGTTTAGTGTTCAGGTACGTTGAAACGTCTGAAAAACACGTTTTGCAGTAAATATTAACTTCATAAAATATTATTCTACTACTGTACTAGCTAGTAAAAATCAAAATGTAGTAATTTTAACCCTGGTAAGCGTTCCAACAGTAACAGGTGCTCAACAACTGGCTTTGAATTGATTGTAGCTGTTGCAGACGCTGCAGTAGTGCATTTGCTACTCATTAAGCTTTATAAGGCTAACAAATCAAAGTTTTGTAAATCCAAAAAATTCAAGTTCAGTAGTTTAGTATTCAGGTACGTTAAAACGTCTGAAAAACACGTTGTGCAGTAAATTTTAACTTCAGAAAATATTATTCGGTTACTGTCATAGCTAGTAAGAATCAAAATGTAGTAATTTTAAACCTGGTAAACGTGACAACAGTAACAGGTGCTCAACAACTGGTTTTGAATTGATTGTAGCCGTTTCATACGCTGCAGGAGTGCATTTGCTACTCTTTTAGCCTTATAAGGCTAACAAATCAAAGTTTTGTGAATCCAAAAAATTCAAGTTCAGTAGTTTAGTATTCAGCTACGTTAAAACGTCTGAAAAACACGTTGTGCACTAAATTTTAACTTCAGAAAATATTATTCGGTTACTGTCATAGCTAGTAGGAATCAAAATGTAGTAATTTTAAACCTGGTAAAGGTGACAACAGCAACAGGTGCTCAACAACTGGCTTTGAATTGATTGTAGCTGTTGCAGACGCTGCAGTAGTGCATTTGCTACTCATTTAGCCTTATAAGGCTAAAAAATGAAAGTTTTGTAAGTCCAAAAAATTCAAGTTCAGTAGTTTAGTATTCAGGTACGTTAAAACGTCTGAAAAAAACGTTGTGCAGTAAATTTTAACTTCAGAAAATATTATTCGGTTACTGTCATAGCTAGTAAAAATCAAAATGTAGTAGTTTTAAACCTGGTAAACGTGACAACAGTAACAGGTGCTCAATAACTGGCTTTGAATTGATTTCAGCGGTTGCAGACGCTGTAGGAGTGCATTTCCTACTCATTTAGCCTTATAAGGCTAGCAAATCAAAGTTTTGTGTATCCAAATATATCAAGTTCAATAGTTTAGTGTTCAGGTACGTTAAAACGTCTGAAAAACACGTTGTGCAATAAATTTTAACTTCAGAAAATATTATTCGGTTACTGTCATAGCTAGTAACAATCAAAATGTACCTAGTAATTTTAAACCTGGTAAACGTGACAACAGTAACAGGTGCTCAACAACTGGCTTTGAATTGATTGTAGCTGTTGCAGACGCTGCAAGAGTGCATTTGCTATTCATTTAGCCTTATAAGGCTAACAAATCAAAGTTTTGTGAATCCAAAAAATTCAAGTTCAGTAGTTTAGTATTCAGCTACGTTAAAACGTCTGAAAAACACGTTGTGCACTAAATTTTAACTTCAGAAAATATTATTCGGTTACTGTCATAGCTAGTAGGAATCAAAATGTAGTAATTTTAAACCTGGTAAAGGTGACAACAGCAACAGGTGCTCAACAACTGGCTTTGAATTGATTGTAGCTGTTGCAGACGCTGCAGGAGTGCATTTGCTATTCATTTAGACTTATAAGGCTAACAAATCAAAGTTTTGTGAATCCAAAAAATTCAAGTTCAATAGTTTAGTATTCAGCTACCTTAAAACGTCTGAAAAACACGTAGCGCGGTAAATATTAACTTCAGAAAATATTATTCTATTACTGTAATAGCTAGTAACAACCAAAATGTAGTAATTTTAAAACTGGTAAAAGTGACAACAGTAACAGATTATCACCAACTGGTTTTAAATTGATTGTAGCTGTTGCAGACGCTGTAGCAGTGCATTTGCTACTCATATAGACTTATAAGGCTAGCAGATCAAAGTTTTAGTATCCAAAAAATTCAAGTTCAGTAGTTTAGTATTCAGCTACGTTAAAACGTCTGAAAAACATGTTGTGCAGAAATTTTATCTTCAGAAAATATTATTCTATAACTGTAATAGCTAGTAACAATCAAAATGTAGTAATTTTAAACCTGGTACGCGTGACAATAGTAACAGATGATCAACAACTGGTTTTAAATTGATTGTAGCTATTGCAGACGCTGTAGGAGTGCATTTGCTACTCATATAGCCTTATAAGGCTAGCAGATCAAAGTTTTAGTATCCAAAAAATTCAAGTTCTGTAGTTTAGCATTCAGGTACGTTAAAACGTCTGAAAAACACGTTGTGCAGTAAATTTTAACTTCAGAAAATATTATTCGGTTACTGTCATAGCTAGTTAGAATCAAAATGTAGTAATTTTAAACCTGGTAAACGTGACAACTGTAACAGGTGCTCAACAACTGGCTTTGAATTGATGGTAGCTGTTTCATACGCTGCAGGAGTGCATTTGCTACTCTTTTAACCTTATAAGGCTAACAAATCAAAGTTTTGTGAATCCAAGAAATTCAAGTTCTGTAGTTTAGTATTCAGGTACGTTAAAACGTCTGAAAAACACGTTGTGCGGTAAATATTAACTTCAGAAAATATTATTCTATTACTGTAATAGCTAGTAACAATCAAAATGTAGTAATTTTAAACCTGGCAAGCGTGACAACAGTAACAGATGATCAACAAATGGTTTTAAATTGACTGTAGCTGTTGCAGACGCTGCAGGAGTGCATTTGCTACTCATTTAGCCGTATAAGGCTAACAAATCAAAGTTTTGTGAATCCAAATACTTCAAGTTCAATAGTTTAGAGTTCAGGTATGTTAGAGCGTGTGCAGTAAATATTAACTTCATAAAATATTATTCTACTACTTTAATAGCTAGTAACAATCAAAATTTAGTAATTTTAAACCTGGTAAGCGTGGCAACAGTAACAGATGATCAACAACTGGTTTTAAATTGATTGTAGCTGTTGCAGACGTTGCAGGAGTGCATTTGCTACTCATTTAGCCTTGTAAGGCTAACAAATCAAAGTTTTGTGAATCCAAAAAATTCAAGTTTAATAGTTTAGTATTCAGGTACGTTAAAACGTCTGAAAAACACGTTTAGCAGTAAACAATAACTTCAGAAAATATTACTCTACTACTGTAATAGCTAGTAACAATCAAAATGTAGTAATTTTAAACCTGGTAAGCGTGACAACAGTAACAGGTGCTCAACAACTGCCTTTGAATTGATTGTAGCTGTTGCAGACGCTGCAGGGGTGCATTTGCTACTCATTTAGCCTTATAAGGCTAACAAATCAAAGTTTTGTGAATCCAAAAAATTCAAGTTCAATGGTTTAGTGTTCAGGTACGTTGAAACGTCTGAAAAACACGTTGTGCAGTAAATATTAACTTCATAAAATATTATTCTACTACTGTACTAGCTAGTAAAAATCAAAATGTAGTAATTTTAACCCTGGTAAGCGTGCCAACAGTAACAGGTGCTCAAAAAGTGGCTTTGAATTGATTGTAGCTGTTGCAGACGCTGCAGTAGTGCATTTGCTACTCATTTAGCCTTATAAGGCTAGCAAATCAAAGTTCGGTGTATCCAAATATATCAAGTTCAATAGTTTAGTGTTCAGGTACGTTAAAACGTCTGATAAACACGTTGTGCAATAAATTTTAACTTCAGAAAATATTATTCGGTTACTGTCATAGCTAGTAACAATCAAAATGTAGTAATTTTAAACCTGGTAAACGTGACAACAGTAACAGGTGCTCAACAACTGGCTTTGAATTGATTGTAGCTGTTGCAGACGCTGCAAGAGTGCATTTGCTATTCATTTAGACTTATAAGGCTAGCAAATCAAAGTTTTGTGTATCCAAATATTCAAGTTCAATAGTTTAGTGTTCAGGTACGTTAAAACGTCTGAAAAACACGTTTAGCAGTAAACAATAACTTCAGAAAATATTATTCTACTACTGTAATAGCTAGTAATAATCAAAATGTAGTAATTTTAAACCTGGTAAACGTGACAACAGTAACAGGTGCTCAACAACTGGCTTTGAATTGATTGTAGCTAATGCAGACGCTGCAGGGGTGCATTTGCTACTCATTTAGCCTTATAAGGCTAACAAATCAAAGTTTTGTGAATCCAAAAAATTCAAGTTCAATAGTTTAGTGTTCAGGTACATTAAAACGTCTGAAAAACACGTTGTGCAGTAAATATTAACTTCATAAAATATTATTCTACTACTGTACTAGCTAGTAAAAATCAAAATGTAGTAATTTTAACCCTGGTAAATGTGACAACAGTAACAAGTGCTCAACGACTGGTTTTGTATTGATTGTAGCTGTTGCAGACGCTGCAGGAGTGCATTTGCTACTCATTTAGCCTTATAAGGCTAACAAATAAAAGTTTTGTGAATCCAAAAAATTCAAGTTCAGTAGTTTAGTATTCAGGTACGTTAAAACGTCTGAAAAACACGTTGTGCAGTAAATTTTAACTTCAGAAAATATTATTCGGTTACTGTCATAGCTAGTAATAATTAAAATGTAGTAATTTTAAACCTGGTAAGCGTGACAACAGTAACAGGTGCTGAATAACTGGCTTTGAATTGATTTCAGCGGTTGCAGACGCTGAAGGAGTGCATTTGCTACTCATTTAGCCTTATAAGGCTAACAAATCAAAGTTTTGTGTATCCAAATATTCAAGTTCAATAGTTTAGTGTTCAGGTACGTTAAAACGTCTGAAAAACACGTTGTGCAGTAAATTTTAACTTCAGAAAATATTATTCGGTTACTGTCATAGCTAGTAAGAATCAAAATGTAGTAATTTTAAACCTGGTAAAGGTGACAACAGTAACAGGTGCTCAACAACTCGCTTTGAATTAATTGTAGCTGTTGCAGACGCTGCAGGAGTGCATTTGCTATTCATTTAGCCTTATAAGGCTAACAAATCAAAGTTTTGTAAATCCAAAAAATTCAAGTTCAGTAGTTTAGTATTCAAGTACATTAAAACGTCTGAAAAACACGTTGTACAGTAAATTTTAACTTCAGAAAATATTATTCGGTTACCTTCATAGCTAGTAAGAATCAAAATGTAGTAATTTTAAACCTGGTAAAGGTGACAACAGTAACAGGTGCTCAACAACTCGCTTTGAATTAATTGTAGCTGTTGCAGACGCTGCAGGAGTGCATTTGCTATTCATTTAGCCTTATAAGGCTAACAAATCAAAGTTTTGTAAATCCAAAAAATTCAAGTTCAGTAGTTTAGTATTCAGGTACGTTAAAACGTCTGAAAAACACGTTGTGCGGTAAATATTAACTTCAGAAAATATTATTTGGTTACTGTCATAGCTAGTAACAATCAAAATGTAGTAATTTTAAACCTGGTAAAGATGACAACAGTAACAGGTGCTCAACAACTCGCTTTGAATTAATTGTAGCTGTTGCAGACGCTGCAGGAGTGCATTTGCTACTCTTTTAGCCTTATAAGGCTAACAAATCAAAGTTTTTTGAACCCAAAAAATTCAATTTTAGTAGTTTAGTATTCAAGTACATTAAAACGTCTGAAAAACACGTTGTACAGTAAATTTTAACTTCAGAAAATATTATTCGGTTACTGTCATAGCTAGTAAGAATCAAAATGTAGTAATTTTAAACCTGGTAAGGGTGACAACAGTAACAGGTGCTCAACAACTCGCTTTGAATTAATTGTAGCTGTTGCAGACGCTGCAGGAGTGCATTTGCTATTCATTTAGCCTTATAAGGCTAACAAATCAAAGTTTTGTAAATCCAAAAAATTCAAGTTCAGTAGTTTAGTATTCAGGTACGTTAAAACGTCTGAAAAACACGTTGTGCGGTAAATATTAACTTCAGAAAATATTATTTGGTTACTGTCATAGCTAGTAACAATCAAAATGTAGTAATTTTAAACCTGGTAAAGGTGACAACAGTAACAGGTGCTCAACAACTGGTTTTGAATTGATTGTAGCTGTTGCATACGCTGCAAGAGTGCATTTGCTACTCTTTTAGCCTTATAAGGCTAACAAATCAAAGTTTTTTGAATCCAAAAAATTCAAGTTCAGTAGTTTAGTATTCAAGTACATTAAAACGTCCAAAAAACACATTGTACAGTAAATTTTAACTTCATAAAATATTATTCTATTACTGTCATAGCTAGTAACAATCAAAATGTAGTAATTTTAAACCTGGTAAACGTGACAGCAGTAGCAGGTGCTCAACAACTGGTTTTGAATTGATTGTAGCTGTTGCATACGCTGCAAGAGTGCATTTGCTACTCTTTTAGCCTAATAAGGCTAACAAATCAAAGTTTTTTGAATCCAAAAAATTCAAGTTCAGTAGTTTAGTATTCAGGTACGTTAAAACGTCTGAAAAACACGTTGTGCGGTAAATATTAACTTCATAAAATATTATTCGGTTACTGTCATAGCTAGTAACAATCAAAATGTAGTAGTTTTAAACCTGGTAAACGTGACAACAGTAACAGGTGCTCAATAAATGGCTTTGAATTGATTTCAGCGGTTGCAGACGCTGTAGGAGTGCATTTCCTACTCATTTAGCCTTATAAGGCTAACAAATCAAAGTTTTGTGAATCCAAAAAACTCAAGTTCAGTAGTTTAGTATTCAGGTACGCTAAAACGTCTGAAAAACACGTTGTGCAGTAAATTTTAACTTCAGAAAATATTATTCGGTTACTGTCATAGCTAGTAACAATCAAAATGTAGTAATTTTAAACCTGGTAAACGTGACAACAGTAACAGATGCTCAACAACTGGCTTTGAATTGATTGTATCTGTTGCAGACGCTGCAGGAGTGCATTTGCTACTCATTTAGCATTATAAGGCTAACAAATCAAAGTTTTGTGAATCCAAAAACTTCATGTTTAGTAGTTTAGTTTTCAGGTAGGTTAAAACGTCCGAAAAACACGTTGTGCAGTAAATATTAACTTCAGAAAATATTATTCTCTTACTGTCATAGCTAGTCACAATCAAAATGTAGTAATTTTAAACCTGGTAAACGTGACAACAGTAACAGGTGTTCAACAACTGGCTTTGAATTGATTGTAGCTGTTGCAGACGCTGTATGAGTGCATTTGCTCCTCATTTAGCCTTATAAGGCTAACAAATCAAAGTTTTGTGAATGCAAAAAATTCAAGTTCAGTAGTTTAGTATTCAGGTACGTTAAAACGTCTGAAAAACACGTTGTGCAGTAAATTGTAACTTCAGAAAATTTTATTCGGTTACTGTCATAGCTAGTAAGAATCAAAACGTAGTAATTTTAAACCTGGTAAACGTGACAACAGTAACAGGTGCTCAACAACTGGTTTTGAATTGATTGTAGCTGTTGCATACGCTGCAGGAGTGCATTTGCTACTCTTTTAGCCTTATAAGGCTAACAAATCAAAGTTTTGTGTATCAAAATATTCAAGTTCAATAGTTTAGTGTTCAGGTACGTTAAAACGTCTGAAAAACACGTTGTGCAGTAAATTTTAACTTCAGAAAATATTATTCGGTTACTGTCATAGCTAGTAATAATCAAAATGTAGTAATTTTAAACCTGGTAAGCGTGACAACAGTAACAGGTGCTGAATAACTGGCTTTGAATTGATGTCAGCGGTTGCAGACGCTGTAGGAGTGCATTTGCTAATCATTTAGCCTTATAAGGCTAACAAATCAAAGTTTTGTGTATCCAAATATTCAAGTTCAATAGTTTAGTTTTCAGGTACGTTAAAACGTCTGAAAAACACGTTGTGCAGTAAATTTTAACTTCATAACATATTATTCGGTTACTGTCATAGCTAGTAACAATCGAAATGTAGTAATTTTAAACCTGGTAAATTGACAGCAGTAGCAGGTGCTCAATAACTGGCTTTGAATTGATTTCAGCGGTTGCATACGCTGCAGGAGTGCATTTGCTACTCATTTAGCCTTATAAGGCTAGCAAATCAAAGTTTTGTGTATCCAAATATTCAAGTTCAATAGTTTAGTGTTCAGGTACGTTAAAACGTCTGAAAAACACGTTGTGCAGTAAATTTTAACTTCAGAAAATATTATTCGGTTACTGTCATAGCTAGTAACAATCAAAATGTAGTAATTTTAAACCTGGTAAACGTGACAGCAGTAGCAGGTGCTCAATAACTGGCTTCCAAAAAATTCAAGTTTAATAGTTTAGTATTCAGGTACGTTAAAACGTCTGAAAAACACGTTTAGCAGTAAATAATAACTTCAGAAAATATTATTTTACTACTGTAATAGCTAGTAACAATCAAAATGTAGTAGTTTTAAACCTGGTAAGCGTGACAACAGTAACAGGTGCTCAACAACTGGCTTTGAATTGATTGTAGAAGATGCAGAAGCTGTAAGAGTGCATTTGCTACTCATTTAGCTTTATAAGGCTAACAAATAAAATTTTTGTGAATCCAAAAAATTCAAGTTTAATAGTTTAGTATTCAGGTACGTTAAAACGTCTGAAAAACACGTTGTGCGGTAAATATTAACTTCAGAAAATATTATTCGGTTACTGTCATAGCTAGTTAGAATCAAAATGTAGTAATTTTAAACCTGGTAAACGTGACAACTGTAACAGGTGCTCAACAACTGGCTTTGAATTGATGGTAGCTGTTTCATACGCTGCAGGAGTGCATTTGCTACTCTTTTAACCTTATAAGGCTAACAAATCAAAGTTTTGTGAATCCAAGAAATTCAAGTTCTGTAGTTTAGTATTCAGGTACGTTAAAACGTCTGAAAAACACGTTGTGCGGTAAATATTAACTTCAGAAAATATTATTCTATTACTGTAATAACTAGTAACAATCAAAATGTAGTAATTTTAAACCTGGTAAGCGTGACAACAGTAACAGATGATCAACAAATGGTTTTAAATTGACTGTAGCTGTTGCAGACGCTGCAGGAGTGCATTTGCTACTCATTTAGCCGTATAAGGCTAACAAATCAAAGTTTTGTGAATCCAAATACTTCAAGTTCAATAGTTTAGAGTTCAGGTATGTTAGAGCGTGTGCAGTAAATATTAACTTCATAAAATATTATTCTACTACTTTAATAGCTAGTAACAATCAAAATTTAGTAATTTTAAACCTGGTAAGCGTGGCAACAGTAACAGATGATCAACAACTGGTTTTAAATTGATTGTAGCTGTTGCAGACGTTGCAGGAGTGCATTTGCTACTCATTTAGCCTTGTAAGGCTAACAAATCAAAGTTTTGTGAATCCAAAAAATTCAAGTTTAATAGTTTAGTATTCAGGTACGTTAAAACGTCTGAAAAACACGTTTAGCAGTAAACAATAACTTCAGAAAATATTACTCTACTACTGTAATAGCTAGTAACAATCAAAATGTAGTAATTTTAAACCTGGTAAGCGTGACAACAGTAACAGGTGCTCAACAACTGCCTTTGAATTGATTGTAGCTGTTGCAGACGCTGCAGGGGTGCATTTGCTACTCATTTAGCCTTATAAGGCTAACAAATCAAAGTTTTGTGAATCCAAAAAATTCAAGTTCAATAGTTTAGTGTTCAGGTACATTAAAACGTCTGAAAAACACGTTGTGCAGTAAATATTAACTTCATAAAATATTATTCTACTACTGTACTAGCTAGTAAAAATCAAAATGTAGTAATTTTAACCCTGGTAAATGTGACAACAGTAACAAGTGCTCAACGACTGGTTTTGTATTGATTGTAGCTGTTGCAGACGCTGCAGGAGTGCATTTGCTACTCATTTAGCCTTATAAGGCTAACAAATAAAAGTTTTGTGAATCCAAAAAATTCAAGTTCAGTAGTTTAGTATTCAGGTACGTTAAAACGTCTGAAAAACACGTTGTGCAGTAAATTTTAACTTCAGAAAATATTATTCGGTTACTGTCATAGCTAGTAATAATTAAAATGTAGTAATTTTAAACCTGGTAAGCGTGACAACAGTAACAGGTGCTGAATAACTGGCTTTGAATTGATTTCAGCGGTTGCAGACGCTGTAGGAGTGCATTTGCTACTCATTTAGCCTTATAAGGCTAACAAATCAAAGTTTTGTGTATCCAAATATTCAAGTTCAATAGTTTAGTGTTCAGGTACGTTAAAACGTCTGAAAAACACGTTGTGCAGTAAATTTTAACTTCAGAAAATATTATTCGGTTACTGTCATAGCTAGTAAGAATCAAAATGTAGTAATTTTAAACCTGGTAAAGGTGACAACAGTAACAAGTGCTCAACAACTCGCTTTGAATTAATTGTAGCTGTTGCAGACGCTGCAGGAGTGCATTTGCTATTCATTTAGCCTTATAAGGCTAACAAATCAAAGTTTTGTAAATCCAAAAAATTCAAGTTCAGTAGTTTAGTATTCAAGTACATTAAAACGTCTGAAAAACACGTTGTACAGTAAATTTTAACTTCAGAAAATATTATTTGGTTACTGTCATAGCTAGTAACAATCAAAATGTAGTAATTTTAAACCTGGTAAGGGTGACAACAGTAACAGGTGCTCAACAACTCGCTTTGAATTAATTGTAGCTGTTGCAGACGCTGCAGGAGTGCATTTGCTATTCATTTAGCCTTATAAGGCTAACAAATCAAAGTTTTGTAAATCCAAAAAATTCAAGTTCAGTAGTTTAGTATTCAGGTACGTTAAAACGTCTGAAAAACACGTTGTGCGGTAAATATTAACTTCAGAAAATATTATTTGGTTACTGTCATAGCTAGTAACAATCAAAATGTAGTAATTTTAAACCTGGTAAAGGTGACAACAGTAACAGGTGCTCAACAACTGGTTTTGAATTGATTGTAGCTGTTGCATACGCTGCAAGAGTGCATTTGCTACTCTTTTAGCCTTATAAGGCTAACAAATCAAAGTTTTTTGAATCCAAAAAATTCAAGTTCAGTAGTTTAGTATTCAAGTACATTAAAACGTCCAAAAAACACATTGTACAGTAAATTTTAACTTCATAAAATATTATTCTATTACTGTCATAGCTAGTAACAATCAAAATGTAGTAATTTTAAACCTGGTAAACGTGACAGCAGTAGCAGGTGCTCAACAACTGGTTTTGAATTGATTGTAGCTGTTGCATACGCTGCAAGAGTGCATTTGCTACTCTTTTAGCCTTATAAGGCTAACAAATCAAAGTTTTTTGAATCCAAAAAATTCAAGTTCAGTAGTTTAGTATTCAGGTACGTTAAAACGTCTGAAAAACACGTTGTGCGGTAAATATTAACTTCATAAAATATTATTCGGTTACTGTCATAGCTAGTAACAATCAAAATGTAGTAGTTTTAAACCTGGTAAACGTGACAACAGTAACAGGTGCTCAATAAATGGCTTTGAATTGATTTCAGCGGTTGCAGACGCTGTAGGAGTGCATTTCCTACTCATTTAGCCTTATAAGGCCAACAAATCAAAGTTTTGTGAATCCAAAAAACTCAAGTTCAGTAGTTTAGTATTCAGGTACGCTAAAACGTCTGAAAAACACGTTGTGCAGTAAATTTTAACTTCAGAAAATATTATTCGGTTACTGTCATAGCTAGTAACAATCAAAATGTAGTAATTTTAAACCTGGTAAACGTGACAACAGTAACAGATGCTCAACAACTGGCTTTGAATTGATTGTATCTGTTGCAGACGCTGCAGGAGTGCATTTGCTACTCATTTAGCATTATAAGGCTAACAAATCAAAGTTTTGTGAATCCAAAAACTTCATGTTTAGTAGTTTAGTTTTCAGGTAGGGTAAAACGTCCGAAAAACACGTTGTGCAGTAAATATTAACTTCAGAAAATATTATTCTCTTACTGTCATAGCTAGTCACAATCAAAATGTAGTAATTTTAAACCTGGTAAACGTGACAACAGTAACAGGTGTTCAACAACTGGCTTTGAATTGATTGTAGCTGTTGCAGACGCTGTATGAGTGCATTTGCTCCTCATTTAGCCTTATAAGGCTAACAAATCAAAGTTTTGTGAATGCAAAAAATTCAAGTTCAGTAGTTTAGTATTCAGGTACGTTAAAACGTCTGAAAAACACGTTGTGCAGTAAATTGTAACTTCAGAAAATTTTATTCGGTTACTGTCATAGCTAGTAAGAATCAAAACGTAGTAATTTTAAACCTGGTAAACGTGACAACAGTAACAGGTGCTCAACAACTGGTTTTGAATTGATTGTAGCTGTTGCATACGCTGCAGGAGTGCATTTGCTACTCTTTTAGCCTTGTAAGGCTAACAAATCAAAGTTTTGTGTATCAAAATATTCAAGTTCAATAGTTTAGTGTTCAGGTACGTTAAAACGTCTGAAAAACACGTTGTGCAGTAAATTTTAACTTCAGAAAATATTATTCGGTTACTGTCATAGCTAGTAATAATCAAAATGTAGTAATTTTAAACCTGGTAAGCGTGACAACAGTAACAGGTGCTGAATAACTGGCTTTGAATTGATTTCAGCGGTTGCAGACGCTGTAGGAGTGCATTTGCTAATCATTTAGCCTTATAAGGCTAACAAATCAAAGTTTTGTGTATCCAAATATTCAAGTTCAATAGTTTAGTTTTCAGGTACGTTAAAACGTCTGAAAAACACGTTGTGCAGTAAATTTTAACTTCATAACATATTATTCGGTTACTGTCATAGCTAGTAACAATCGAAATGTAGTAATTTTAAACCTGGTAAATTGACAGCAGTAGCAGGTGCTCAATAACTGGCTTTGAATTGATTTCAGCGGTTGCATACGCTGCAGGAGTGCATTTGCTACTCATTTAGCCTTATAAGGCTAGCAAATCAAAGTTTTGTGTATCCAAATATTCAAGTTCAATAGTTTAGTGTTCAGGTACGTTAAAACGTCTGAAAAACACGTTGTGCAGTAAATTTTAACTTCAGAAAATATTATTCGGTTACTGTCATAGCTAGTAACAATCAAAATGTAGTAATTTTAAACCTGGTAAACGTGACAGCAGTAGCAGGTGCTCAATAACTGGCTTCCAAAAAATTCAAGTTTAATAGTTTAGTATTCAGGTACGTTAAAACGTCTGAAAAACACGTTTAGCAGTAAATAATAACTTCAGAAAATATTATTTTACTACTGTAATAGCTAGTAACAATCAAAATGTAGTAGTTTTAAACCTGGTAAGCGTGACAACAGTAACAGGTGCTCAACAACTGGCTTTGAATTGATTGTAGAAGATGCAGAAGCTGTAAGAGTGCATTTGCTACTCATTTAGCTTTATAAGGCTAACAAATAAAATTTTTGTGAATCCAAAAAATTCAAGTTTAATAGTTTAGTATTCAGGTACGTTAAAACGTCTGAAAAACACGTTTAGCAGCAAACAATAACTTCAGAAAATATTATTCTACTACTGTGATAGCTAGTAACAATCAAAATGTAGTAATTTTAAACCTGGTAAGCGTGACAACAGTAACAGGTGCTCAACAACTGGCTTTGAATTGATTGTAGCTGTTGCAGACGCTGCAGGGGTGCATTTGCTACTCATTTAGCCTTATAAGGCTAACAAATCAAAGTTTTGTGAATCCAAAAAATTCAAGTTCAGTAGTTTAGAATTCAGGTACATTAAAACGTCTGAAAAACACGTTGTTTGTAAATATTAACTTCAGAAAATATTATTCCCTTACTGTAATAGCTAGTAACAGTCAAAATGTAGTAATTTTAAAACTGGTAAGCGTGACAACAGTAACAGTTGATCAACAACTGGTTTTAAATTGATTGTAGCTGTTGCAGACGCTGTAGGAGTGCATTTGCTACTCATTTAGCCTTATAAGGCTAACAAATCAAAGTTTTGCGAATCCAAAAAACTCAAGTTCAGTAGTTTAGTATTCAGGTACGCTAAAACGTCTGAAAAACACGTTGTGCAGTAAATTTTAACTTTAGAAAATATAATTCGGTTACTGTCATAGCTAGTAAGAATCAAAATGTAGTAATTTTAAACCTGGTAATGGTGACAACAGTAACAGGTGCTCAACAACTCGCTTTGAATTAATTGTAGCTGTTGCAGACGCTGCAGGAGTGCATTTGCTATTCATTTAGCCTTATAAGGCTAACAAATCAAAGTTTTGTGAATCCAAAAAATTCAAGTTCAGTAGTTTAGTATTCAGGTACGTTAAAACGTCTGAAAAACACGTTGTGCGTAAAATATTAACTTCAGAAAATATTATTCTATTACTGTAATAGCTAGTACCAATCAAAATGTAGTAATTTTAAACCTGGTAAGCGTGACAACAGTAACAGATGATCAACAAATGGTTTTAAATTGACTGTAGCTGTTGCAGACGCTGCAGGAGTGCATTTGCTACTCATTTAGCCGTATAAGGCTAACAAATCAAAGTTTTGTGAATCCAAATACTTCAAGTTCAATAGTTTAGAGTTCAGGTATGTTAGAGCGTGTGCAGTAAATATTAACTTCATAAAATATTATTCTACTACTTTAATAGCTAGTAACAATCAAAATTTAGTAATTTTAAACCTGGTAAGCGTGGCAACAGTAACAGATGATCAACAACTGGTTTTAAATTGATTGTAGCTGTTGCAGACGTTGCAGGAGTGCATTTGCTACTCATTTAGCCTTGTAAGGCTAACAAATCAAAGTTTTGTGAATCCAAAAAATTCAAGTTTAATAGTTTAGTATTCAGGTACGTTAAAACGTCTGAAAAACACGTTTAGCAGTAAACAATAACTTCAGAAAATATTACTCTACTACTGTAATAGCTAGTAACAATCAAAATGTAGTAATTTTAAACCTGGTAAGCGTGACAACAGTAACAGGTGCTCAACAACTGCCTTTGAATTGATTGTAGCTGTTGCAGACGCTGCAGGGGTGCATTTGCTACTCATTTAGCCTTATAAGGCTAGCAAATCAAAGTTTTGTGAATCCAAAAAATTCAAGTTCAATAGTTTAGTGTTCAGGTACGTTGAAACGTCTGAAAAACACGTTGTGCAGTAAATATTAATTTCATAAAATATTATTCTACTACTGTACTAGCTAGTAAAAATCAAAATGTAGTAATTTTAACCCTGGTAAGCGTGCCAACAGTAACAGGTGCTCAAAAAGTGGCTTTGAATTGATTGTAGCTGTTGCAGACGCTGCAGTAGTGCATTTGCTACTCATTTAGCCTTATAAGGCTAAAAAATGAAAGTTTTGTAAATCCAAAAAATTCAAGTTCAGTAGTTTAGTATTCAGGTACGTTAAAACGTCTGAAAAAAACGTTGTGCAGTAAATTTTAACTTCAGAAAATATTATTCGGTTACTGTCATAGCTAGTAAAAATCAAAATGTAGTAGTTTTAAACCTGGTAAACGTGACAACAGTAACAGGTGCTCAATAACTGGCTTTGAATTGATTTCAGCGGTTGCAGACGCTGTAGGAGTGCATTTGCTATTCATTTAGACTTATAAGGCTAGCAAATCAAAGTTTTGTGTATCCAAATATTCAAGTTCAATAGTTTAGTGTTCAGGTACGTTAAAACGTCTGAAAAACACGTTTAGCAGTAAACAATAACTTCAGAAAATATTATTCTACTACTGTACTAGCTAGTAAAAATCAAAATGTAGTAATTTTAACCCTGGTAAGCGTGACAACAGTAACAAGTGCTCAACGACTGGTTTTGTATTGATTGTAGCTGTTGCAGACGCTGCAGGAGTGCATTTGCTACTCATTTAGCCTTATAAGGCTAGCAAATCAAAGTTTTGTGAATCCAAAAAATTCAAGTTCAATAGTTTAGTGTTCAGGTACGTTGAAACGTCTGAAAAACACGTTGTGCAGTAAATATTAATTTCATAAAATATTATTCTACTACTGTACTAGCTAGTAAAAATCAAAATGTAGTAATTTTAACCCTGGTAAGCGTGCCAACAGTAACAGGTGCTCAAAAAGTGGCTTTGAATTGATTGTAGCTGTTGCAGACGCTGCAGTAGTGCATTTGCTACTCATTTAGCCTTATAAGGCTAAAAAATGAAAGTTTTGTAAATCCAAAAAATTCAAGTTCAGTAGTTTAGTATTCAGGTACGTTAAAACGTCTGAAAAACACGTTGTGCAGTAAATTTTAACTTCAGAAAATATTATTCGGTTACTGTCATAGCTAGTAATAATTAAAATGTAGTAATTTTAAACCTGGTAAGCGTGACAACAGTAACAGGTGCTGAATAACTGGCTTTGAATTGATTTCAGCGGTTGCAGACGCTGTAGGAGTGCATTTGCTACTCATTTAGCCTTATAAGGCTAACAAATCAAAGTTTTGTGTATCCAAATATTCAAGTTCAATAGTTTAGTGTTCAGGTACGTTAAAACGTCTGAAAAACACGTTGTGCAGTAAATTTTAACTTCAGAAAATATTATTCGGTTACTGTCATAGCTAGTAAGAATCAAAATGTAGTAATTTTAAACCTGGTAAAGGTGACAACAGTAACAGGTGCTCAACAACTCGCTTTGAATTAATTGTAGCTGTTGCAGACGCTGCAGGAGTGCATTTGCTATTCATTTAGCCTTATAAGGCTAACAAATCAAAGTTTTGTAAATCCAAAAAATTCAAGTTCAGTAGTTTAGTATTCAAGTACATTAAAACGTCTGAAAAACACGTTGTACAGTAAATTTTAACTTCAGAAAATATTATTCGGTTACTGTCATAGCTAGTAAGAATCAAAATGTAGTAATTTTAAACCTGGTAAAGGTGACAACAGTAACAGGTGCTCAACAACTCGCTTTGAATTAATTGTAGCTGTTGCAGACGCTGCAGGAGTGCATTTGCTATTCATTTAGCCTTATAAGGCTAACAAATCAAAGTTTTGTAAATCCAAAAAATTCAAGTTCAGTAGTTTAGTATTCAGGTACGTTAAAACGTCTGAAAAACACGTTGTGCGGTAAATATTAACTTCAGAAAATATTATTTGGTTACTGTCATAGCTAGTAACAATCAAAATGTAGTAATTTTAAACCTGGTAAAGATGACAACAGTAACAGGTGCTCAACAACTCGCTTTGAATTAATTGTAGCTGTTGCAGACGCTGCAGGAGTGCATTTGCTACTCTTTTAGCCTTATAAGGCTAACAAATCAAAGTTTTTTGAACCCAAAAAATTCAATTTTAGTAGTTTAGTATTCAAGTACATTAAAACGTCTGAAAAACACGTTGTACAGTAAATTTTAACTTCAGAAAATATTATTCGGTTA
Source organism: Agriotes lineatus (assembly GCA_940337035.1). NCBI lineage: Eukaryota > Metazoa > Arthropoda > Insecta > Coleoptera > Elateridae > Agriotes > Agriotes lineatus. The sequence goes on from CALNHX010001692.1 coordinate 22,098, forward strand.
CTGTCATAGCTAGTAAGAATCAAAATGTAGTAATTTTAAACCTGGTAAGGGTGACAACAGTAACAGGTGCTCAACAACTCGCTTTGAATTAATTGTAGCTGTTGCAGACGCTGCAGGAGTGCATTTGCTATTCATTTAGCCTTATAAGGCTAACAAATCAAAGTTTTGTAAATCCAAAAAATTCAAGTTCAGTAGTTTAGTATTCAGGTACGTTAAAACGTCTGAAAAACACGTTGTGCGGTAAATATTAACTTCAGAAAATATTATTTGGTTACTGTCATAGCTAGTAACAATCAAAATGTAGTAATTTTAAACCTGGTAAACGTGACAACAGTAACAGGTGCTCAACAACTGGTTTTGAATTGATTGTAGCTGTTGCATACGCTGCAAGAGTGCATTTGCTACTCTTTTAGCCTTATAAGGCTAACAAATCAAAGTTTTTTGAATCCAAAAAATTCAAGTTCAGTAGTTTAGTATTCAAGTACATTAAAACGTCTGAAAAACACGTTGTACAGTAAATTTTAACTTCATAAAATATTATTCTATTACTGTCATAGCTAGTAACAATCAAAATGTAGTAATTTTAAACCTGGTAAACGTGACAGCAGTAGCAGGTGCTCAACAACTGGTTTTGAATTGATTGTAGCTGTTGCATACGCTGCAAGAGTGCATTTGCTACTCTTTTAGCCTTATAAGGCTAACAAATCAAAGTTTTTTGAATCCAAAAAATTCAAGTTCAGTAGTTTAGTATTCAGGTACGTTAAAACGTCTGAAAAACACGTTGTGCGGTAAATATTAACTTCATAAAATATTATTCGGTTACTGTCATAGCTAGTAACAATCAAAATGTAGTAGTTTTAAACCTGGTAAACGTGACAACAGTAACAGGTGCTCAATAAATGGCTTTGAATTGATTTCAGCGGTTGCAGACGCTGTAGGAGTGCATTTCCTACTCATTTAGCCTTATAAGGCTAACAAATCAAAGTTTTTTGAATCCAAAAAATTCAAGTTCAGTAGTTTAGTATTCAGGTACGTTAAAACGTCTGAAAAACACGTTGTGCAGTAAATTTTAACTTCAGAAAATATTATTCGGTTACTGTCATAGCTAGTAACAATCAAAATGTAGTAATTTTAAACCTGGTAAACGTGACAACAGTAACAGATGCTCAACAACTGGCTTTGAATTGATTGTATCTGTTGCAGACGCTGCAGGAGTGCATTTGCTACTCATTTAGCATTATAAGGCTAACAAATCAAAGTTTTGTGAATCCAAAAACTTCATGTTTAGTAGTTTAGTTTTCAGGTAGGTTAAAACGTCCGAAAAACACGTTGTGCAGTAAATATTAACTTCAGAAAATATTATTCTCTTACTGTCATAGCTAGTCACAATCAAAATGTAGTAATTTTAAACCTGGTAAACGTGACAACAGTAACAGGTGTTCAACAACTGGCTTTGAATTGATTGTAGCTGTTGCAGACGCTGTATGAGTGCATTTGCTCCTCATTTAGCCTTATAAGGCTAACAAATCAAAGTTTTGTGAATGCAAAAAATTCAAGTTCAGTAGTTTAGTATTCAGGTACGTTAAAACGTCTGAAAAACACGTTGTGCAGTAAATTGTAACTTCAGAAAATTTTATTCGGTTACTGTCATAGCTAGTAAGAATCAAAACGTAGTAATTTTAAACCTGGTAAACGTGACAACAGTAACAGGTGCTCAACAACTGGTTTTGAATTGATTGTAGCTGTTGCATACGCTGCAGGAGTGCATTTGCTACTCTTTTAGCCTTATAAGGCTAACAAATCAAAGTTTTGTGTATCAAAATATTCAAGTTCAATAGTTTAGTGTTCAGGTACGTTAAAACGTCTGAAAAACACGTTGTGCAGTAAATTTTAACTTCAGAAAATATTATTCGGTTACTGTCATTGCTAGTAATAATCAAAATGTAGTAATTTTAAACCTGGTAAGCGTGACAACAGTAACAGGTGCTGAATAACTGGCTTTGAATTGATTTCAGCGGTTGCAGACGCTGTAGGAGTGCATTTGCTAATCATTTAGCCTTATAAGGCTAACAAATCAAAGTTTTGTGTATCCAAATATTCAAGTTCAATAGTTTAGTTTTCAGGTACGTTAAAACGTCTGAAAAACACGTTGTGCAGTAAATTTTAACTTCATAACATATTATTCGGTTACTGTCATAGCTAGTAACAATCGAAATGTAGTAATTTTAAACCTGGTAAATTGACAGCAGTAGCAGGTGCTCAATAACTGGCTTTGAATTGATTTCAGCGGTTGCATACGCTGCAGGAGTGCATTTGCTACTCATTTAGCCTTATAAGGCTAGCAAATCAAAGTTTTGTGTATCCAAATATTCAAGTTCAATAGTTTAGTGTTCAGGTACGTTAAAACGTCTGAAAAACACGTTGTGCAGTAAATTTTAACTTCAGAAAATATTATTCGGTTACTGTCATAGCTAGTAACAATCAAAATGTAGTAATTTTAAACCTGGTAAACGTGACAGCAGTAGCAGGTGCTCAATAACTGGCTTCCAAAAAATTCAAGTTTAATAGTTTAGTATTCAGGTACGTTAAAACGTCTGAAAAACACGTTTAGCAGTAAATAATAACTTCAGAAAATATTATTTTACTACTGTAATAGCTAGTAACAATCAAAATGTAGTAGTTTTAAACCTGGTAAGCGTGACAACAGTAACAGGTGCTCAACAACTGGCTTTGAATTGATTGTAGAAGATGCAGAAGCTGTAAGAGTGCATTTGCTACTCATTTAGCTTTATAAGCCTAACAAATAAAATTTTTGTGAATCCAAAAAATTCAAGTTTAATAGTTTAGTATTCAGGTACGTTAAAACGTCTGAAAAACACGTTTAGCAGCAAACAATAACTTCAGAAAATATTATTCTACTACTGTGATAGTTAGTAACAATCAAAATGTAGTAATTTTAAACCTGGTAAGCGTGACAACAGTAACAGGTGCTCAACAACTGGCTTTGAATTGTAGCTGTTGCAGACGCTGCAGGGGTGCATTTGCTACTCATTTAGCCTTATAAGGCTAACAAATCAAAGTTTTGTGAATCCAAAAAATTCAAGTTCAATAGTTTAGAATTCAGGTACATTAAAACGTCTGCAAAACACGTTGTTTGTAAATATTAACTTCAGAAAATATTATTCCCTTACTGTAATAGCTAGTAACAGTCAAAATGTAGTAATTTTAAAACTGGTAAGCGTGACAACAGTAACAGTTGATCAACAACTGGTTTTAAATTGATTGTAGCTGTTGCAGACGCTGTAGGTGTGCATTTGCTACTCATTTAGCCTTATAAGGCTAACAAATCAAAGTTTTGCGAATCCAAAAATCTCAAGTTCAGTAGTTTAGTATTCAGGTACGCTAAAACGTCTGAAAAACACGTTGTGCAGTAAATTTTAACTTTAGAAAATATAATTCGGTTACTGTCATAGCTAGTAAGAATCAAAATGTAGTAATTTTAAACCTGGTAATGGTGACAACAGTAACAGGTGCTCAACAACTCGCTTTGAATTAATTGTAGCTGTTGCAGACGCTGCAGGAGTGCATTTGCTATTCATTTAGCCTTATAAGGCTAACAAATCAAAGTTTTGTGAATCCAAAAAATTCAAGTTCAGTAGTTTAGTATTCAGGTACGTTAAAACGTCTGAAAAACACGTTGTGCTTAAAATATTAACTTCAGAAAATATTATTCTATTACTGTAATAGCTAGTAACAAACAAAATGTAGTAATTTTATAACTGGTAAGCGTGACAACAGTTACAGATGATCACCAACTGGTTTTAAATTGATTGTAGCTGTTGCAGACACTGTAGGAGTGCATTTTCTACTCATTTAGCCTTATAAGGCTAACAGATCAAAGTTTTGTGTATCCAAAAAATTCAAGTTCAATAGTTTAGTATTCAGGTACGTTAAAACGTCTGAAAAACACGTTGTGCAGTAAATTTTAACTTCAGAAAATATTATTCGGTTACTGTCATAGCTAGTAAGAATCAAAATGTAGTAATTTTCAACCTGGTAAGCGTGTCAACAGTAACAGATGATAAACAAGTGGTTTTAAATTGATTGTAGCTGTTGCAGACACTGCAGGAGTGTATTTGCTACTCATTTAGCCGTATATGGCTAACAAATCAAAGTTTTGTGAATCCAAATACTTCAAGTTCAATAGTTTAGTGTTCAGGTATGTTAAAGGGTCTGAAAAACACGTTGTGCATTAAATATTAACTTCATAAAATATTATTCTACTACTTTAATAGCTAGTAACAATCAAAATTTAATAATTTTAAACCTGTTAAGCGTGACAGAGGTAGCAGGTGCTAAATAACTGGCTTTGAAATTATTGTAGCGGTTGCAGAAGCTGTAAGAGTGCATTTGCTACTCATTTAGCCTTATAAGGCTAACAAATAAAATTTTTGTGTATCCAAAAAATTCAAGTTTAGTAGTTTAGTATTCTGGTACGGTAAAACGTCTGCAAAACACGTTGTGCCGTAAATTTTTTCTTTAGAAAATATTATTCGGTTACTGTCATAGCTAGTAAGAATCAAAATGTAGTAATTTTAAACCTGGTAAAGGTGACAACAGTAACAGGTGCTCAACAACTGGCTTTGAATTGATTGTAGCTGTTGCAGACGCTGCAGGAGTGCATTTGCTATTCATTTAGCCTTATAAGGCTAACAAATCAAAGTTTTGTGAATCCAAGAAATTCAAGTTCAGTAGTTTAGTATTCAGGTACGTTAAAACGTCTGAAAAACACGTTGTGCGGTAAATATTAACTTCAGAAAATATTATTCTATTACTGTAATAGCTAATAACAATCAAAATGTAGTAATTTTAATCTTGGTAAGCGTGACAACAGTAACAGATGATCAACAACTGGTTTTAAATTGATTGTAGCTGTTGCAGACGTTGCAGGAGTGTATTTGCTATTCATTTAGCCTTATAAGGCTAACAAATCAAAGTTTTGTGAATCCAAATACTTCAAGTTCAATAGTTTAGTGTTCAGGTATGTTAAAGCGTCTGAAAAACACGTTGTGCAGTAAATATTAACTTCATAAAAAATTATTCTACTACTTTAATAGCTAGTAACAATCAAAATTTGGTGATTATAAACCTGGTAAGCGTGACAGAGGTAGCAGGTGCTAAATAACTGGCTTTGGATTTATTGTAGCGGTTGCAGAAGCTGTAAGAGTGCATTTGCTACTTATTTAGCCTTATAAGGCGCAAAAATAAAATTTTTGTGAATCCAAAAAATTCAAGTTTAATAGTTTAGTATTCAGGTACGTTAAAACGTCTGAAAAACACGTTTAGCAGTAACCAATAACTTCAGAAAATATTATTCTACTACTGTAATAGCTAGTAACAATCAAAATGTAGTAATTTTAAACCTGGTAAGCGTGACAACAGTAACAGGTGCACAATAACTGGCTTTGAATTGATTTCAGCGGTTGCAGACGCTGTAGGAGGGCATTTGCTACTCATTTAGCCTTATAAGGCTAACAAAGAAAATTTTTGTGAATCCAAAAAATTCAAGTTTAATATTTTAGAATTCAGGTAAGTTAAAACGTCGGAAAAACACGTTTAGCAGTAAATAATAACTTCAGAAAATATTATTCTACTACTGTAATAGCAAGTAACAATCAAAATGTAGTAATATTACACCTGGTAAGCGTGACAACAGTAACAAGTGCTCAACAACTGGCTTTGAATTGATTGTAGCGGTTGTAGAAGCTGTAGGAGTGCATTTGCAACTCATTTATCCTTATAAGGCTAGCAAATCAAAGTTTTGTGTATCCAAATATTCAAGTTCAATAGTTTAGTGTTCAGGTAGGTTAAAACGTCTGAAAAACACGTTGTGCAGTAAATTGTAACTTCATAAAATATTATTCGGTTACTGTCATAGCTAGTAACAATCAAAATGTAGTAATTTAATACCTGGTAAACGTGACAGCAGTAGCAGGTGCTCAATAACTGGCTTTGAATTGATTTCAGCGGTTGCAGACGCTGTAGGAGAGCATTTGCTACTCATTTAGCCTTATAAGGCTAGCAAATCAAAGTTTTGTGTATCCAAATATTCAAGTTCAATAGTTTAGTGTTCAGGTACGTTAAAACGTCTGCAAAACACGTTGTGCAGTAAATTTTAACTTCATAAAATATTATTTGGTTGCTGTCATAGCTAGTAACAATCAAAATGTAGTAATTTTAAACCTGGTAAACGTGACAGCAGTAGCACGTGCTCAATAACTTGCTTTGAATCGATTTCAGCGGTTGCAGACGCTGTAGGAGTGCATTTGCTACTCATTTAGCCTTATAAAACTAGCAAATCAAAGTTTTGTGTATCCAAATATTCAAATTCAATAGTTTAGTGTTCAGGTACGTTAAAACGACTGAAAAACACGTTGTGCAGTAAATTTTACCTTCATAAAATATTATTCGGTTACTGTCATAGCTAGTAACAATCAAAATGTAGTAATTTTAAACCTGGTAAACGTGACAGCAGTAGCAGGTGCTCAACAACTGGTTTTGAATTGATTGTAGCTGTTGCATACGCTGCAAGAGTGCATTTGCTACTCTTTTAGCCTTATAAGGCTAACAAATCAAAGTTTTTTGAATCCAAAAAATTCAAGTTCAGTAGGTTAGTAATCAAGTACGTTAAAACGTCTGAAAAACACGTTGTGCAGTAAATTTTAACTTCAGATAATATTATTCGGTTACTGTCATAGCTAGTAAGAATCAAAATGTAGTAATTTTAAACCTGGTAAAGGTGACAACAGTAACAGGTGCTCAACAACTCGCTTTGAATGAATTCTAGCTGTTGCAGACGCTGCAGGAGTGCATTTGCTATTCATTTAGCCATATAAGGCTAACAAATCAAAGTTTTGTGAATCCAAAAAATTCAAGTTTAGTAGTTTAGTATTCAGGTACGTTAAAACGTCTGAAAAACACGTTGTGCGGTAAATATTAACTTCAGAAAATATTATTCGGTTACTGTCATAGCTAGTAAGAATCAAAATGTAGTAATTTTCAACCTGGTAAGCGTGTCAACAGTAACAGATGATCAACAACTGGTTTTAAATTGATTGTAGCTGTTGCAGACGCTGTAGGAGTGCATTTGCTACTCATTTAGCTTTATAAGGCTAGCAGATCAAAGTTTTGTGTATCCAAAAAATTCAAGTTCAATAGTTTAGTATTCAGGTACGTTAAAACCTCTGAAAAACACGTTGTGCAGTAAATTTTAACTTCAGAAAATATTATTCGGTTACTGTCATAGCTAGTAAAAATCAAAATTTGGTAATTTCAAACCTGGTAAACGTGACAACAGTAACAGGTGCTCAACAACTGGCTTTGAATTGATTGTAGCTGTTGCATACGCTGCAGGTGTGCATTTGATACTCTTTTAGCCTTATAAGGCTAACAAATCAAAGTTTTGTGAATCCAAGAAATTCAAGTTCAGTAGTTTAGTATTCAGGTACGTTAAAACGTCTGAAAAACACGTTGTGCGGAAATATTAACTTCAGAAAATATTATTCTAATACTGTATTAGCTAGTAAAAATCAAAATGTAGTAATTTTAACCCTGGTAAGCGTGACAACAGTAACAGGTGCTCAACAACTGGCTTTGAATTGATTGTAGCTGTTGCAGACGCTGCAGGAGTGCATTTGCTACTCATTTAGCCTTACAGCTAACAAATCAAAGTTTTGTGAATCCAAAAAATTCAAGCTCAGTAGTTTAGTATTCAGGTACGTTAAAACGTCTGAAAAACGCGTTGTGCAGTAAATTTTAACTTCAAAAAATATTATTCGGTTACTGTCATAGCTAGTAAGAATCAAAATTTGGTAATTTCAAACCTGGTAAGCGTGACAACAGTAACAGGTGCTCAACAATTAGCTTTGAATTGATTGTAGCTGTTGCAGACGCTGCAGGAGTGCATTTGCTATTCATTTAGCCTTATAAGGCTAACAAATCAAAGTTTTGTGAATCCAAGAAATTCAAGTTCAGTAGTTTAGTATTCAGGTACGTTAAAACGTCTGAAAAACACGTTGTGCGGTAAATATTAACTTCAGAAAATATTATTCTATTACTGTAATAGCTAATAACAATCAAAATGTAGTAATTTTAATCTTGGTAAGCGTGACAACAGTAACAGATGATCAACAACTTGTTTTAAATTGATTGTAGCTGTTGCAGACGTTGCAGGAGTGTATTTGCTATTCATTTAGCCTTATAAGGCTAACAAATCAAAGTTTTGTGAATCCAAATACTTCAAGTTCAATAGTTTAGTGTTCAGGTATGTTAAAGCGTCTGAAAAACACGTTGTGCAGTAAATATTAACTTCATAAAAAATTATTCTACTACTTTAATAGCTAGTAACAATCAAAATTTGGTGATTATAAACCTGGTAAGCGTGACAGAGGTAGCAGGTGCTAAATAACTGGCTTTGGATTTATTGTAGCGGTTGCAGAAGCTGTAAGAGTGCATTTGCTACTTATTTAGCCTTATAAGGCGCAAAAATAAAATTTTTGTGAATCCAAAAAATTCAAGTTTAATAGTTTAGTATTCAGGTACGTTAAAACGTCTGAAAAACACGTTTAGCAGTAACCAATAACTTCAGAAAATATTATTCTACTACTGTAATAGCTAGTAACAATCAAAATGTAGTAATTTTAAACCTGGTAAGCGTGACAACAGTAACAGGTGCACAATAACTGGCTTTGAATTGATTTCAGCGGTTGCAGACGCTGTAGGAGGGCATTTGCTACTCATTTAGCCTTATAAGGCTAACAAAGAAAATTTTTGTGAATCCAAAAAATTCAAGTTTAATATTTTAGAATTCAGGTAAGTTAAAACGTCGGAAAAACACGTTTAGCAGTAAATAATAACTTCAGAAAATATTATTCTACTACTGTAATAGCAAGTAACAATCAAAATGTAGTAATATTACACCTGGTAAGCGTGACAACAGTAACAAGTGCTCAACAACTGGCTTTGAATTGATTGTAGCGGTTGTAGAAGCTGTAGGAGTGCATTTGCAACTCATTTATCCTTATAAGGCTAGCAAATCAAAGTTTTGTGTATCCAAATATTCAAGTTCAATAGTTTAGTGTTCAGGTAGGTTAAAACGTCTGAAAAACACGTTGTGCAGTAAATTGTAACTTCATAAAATATTATTCGGTTACTGTCATAGCTAGTAACAATCAAAATGTAGTAATTTAATACCTGGTAAACGTGACAGCAGTAGCAGGTGCTCAATAACTGGCTTTGAATTGATTTCAGCGGTTGCAGACGCTGTAGGAGAGCATTTGCTACTCATTTAGCCTTATAAGGCTAGCAAATCAAAGTTTTGTGTATCCAAATATTCAAGTTCAATAGTTTAGTGTTCAGGTACGTTAAAACGTCTGCAAAACACGTTGTGCAGTAAATTTTAACTTCATAAAATATTATTTGGTTGCTGTCATAGCTAGTAACAATCAAAATGTAGTAATTTTAAACCTGGTAAACGTGACAGCAGTAGCACGTGCTCAATAACTTGCTTTGAATCGATTTCAGCGGTTGCAGACGCTGTAGGAGTGCATTTGCTACTCATTTAGCCTTATAAAACTAGCAAATCAAAGTTTTGTGTATCCAAATATTCAAATTCAATAGTTTAGTGTTCAGGTACGTTTAAAACGACTGAAAAACACGTTGTGCAGTAAATTTTACCTTCATAAAATATTATTCGGTTACTGTCATAGCTAGTAACAATCAAAATGTAGTAATTTTAAACCTGGTAAACGTGACAGCAGTAGCAGGTGCTCAACAACTGGTTTTGAATTGATTGTAGCTGTTGCATACGCTGCAAGAGTGCATTTGCTACTCTTTTAGCCTTATAAGGCTAACAAATCAAAGTTTTTTGAATCCAAAATTCAAGTTCAGTAGGTTAGTATTCAAGTACGTTAAAACGTCTGAAAAACACGTTGTGCAGTAAATTTTAACTTCAGATAATATTATTCGGTTACTGTCATAGCTAGTAAGAATCAAAATGTAGTAATTTTAAACCTGGTAAAGGTGACAACAGTAACAGGTGCTCAACAACTCGCTTTGAATGAATTCTAGCTGTTGCAGACGCTGCAGGAGTGCATTTGCTATTCATTTAGCCATATAAGGCTAACAAATCAAAGTTTGTGAATCCAAAAATTCAAGTTTAGTAGTTTAGTATTCAGGTACGTTAAAACGTCTGAAAAACACGTTGTGCGGTAAATATTAACTTCAGAAAATATTATTCGGTTACTGTCATAGCTAGTAAGAATCAAAATGTAGTAATTTTCAACCTGGTAAGCGTGTCAACAGTAACAGATGATCAACAACTGGTTTTAAATTGATTGTAGCTGTTGCAGACGCTGTAGGAGTGCATTTGCTACTCATTTAGCTTTATAAGGCTAGCAGATCAAAGTTTTGTGTATCCAAAAAATTCAAGTTCAATAGTTTAGTATTCAGGTACGTTAAAACCTCTGAAAAACACGTTGTGCAGTAAATTTTAACTTCAGAAAATATTATTCGGTTACTGTCATAGCTAGTAAAAATCAAAATTTGGTAATTTCAAACCTGGTAAACGTGACAACAGTAACAGGTGCTCAACAACTGGCTTTGAATTGATTGTAGCTGTTGCATACGCTGCAGGTGTGCATTTGATACTCTTTTAGCCTTATAAGGCTAACAAATCAAAGTTTTGTGAATCCAAGAAATTCAAGTTCAGTAGTTTAGTATTCAGGTACGTTAAAACGTCTGAAAAAACACGTTGTGCGGAAATATTAACTTCAGAAAATATTATTCTAATACTGTATTAGCTAGTAAAAATCAAAATGTAGTAATTTTAACCCTGGTAAGCGTGACAACAGTAACAGGTGCTCAACAACTGGCTTTGAATTGATTGTAGCTGTTGCAGACGCTGCAGGAGTGCATTTGCTACTCATTTAGCCTTACAGCTAACAAATCAAAGTTTTGTGAATCCAAAAAATTCAAGCTCAGTAGTTTAGTATTCAGGTACGTTAAAACGTCTGAAAAAACGCGTTGTGCAGTAAATTTTAACTTCAAAAATATTATTCGGTTACTGTCATAGCTAGTAAGAATCAAAATTTGGTAATTTCAAACCTGGTAAGCGTGACAACAGTAACAGGTGCTCAACAATTAGCTTTGAATTGATTGTAGCTGTTGCAGACGCTGCAGGAGTGCATTTGCTACTCATTTAGCCTTATAAGGCTAACAAATCAAAGTTATGTGAATCCAAAAAATTCAAGTTCAGTAGTTTAGTATTCAGGTACGTTAAAACGTCTGAAAAACGCGTTGTGCAGTAAATTTTAACTTCAAAAAATATAATTCGGTTACTGTCATAGCTAGTAACAATCAAATGTAGTAATTTTCAACCTGGTAAACGTGACAACAGTAACAGGTGCTCAATAACTGGCTTTGAATTGATTTCAGCGGTTGCAGACGCTGCAGGAGGGCATTTGCTACTCATTTAGCCTTATAAGGCTAACAACGAAAATTTTTGTGAATCCAAAAATTCAAGTTTAATATATTAGAATTCAGGTTAGTTAAAACGTCTGAAAAACACGTTTAGCAGTAAATAATAACTCAGAAAATATTATTCTGCTCCTGTAATAGCAAGTAACAATCAAAATGTAGTAATTTTAAACCTGGTAAGGGTGACAACAGTAACAGGTGCTCAACAACTCGCTTTGAATTAATTGTAGCTGTTGCAGACGCTGCAGGAGTGCATTTGCTATTCATTTAGCCTTATAAGGCTAAAAATCAAAGTTTTGTAAATCCAAAAAATTTAAGTTCAATAGTTTAGTGTTCAGGTACGTTAAAACGTTTGAAAAAACACGTTGTGCAGTAAATTTTAACTTCATAAAATATTATTTGGTTACTGTCATAGCTAGTAACAATCAAAATGTAGTAATTTTAAACCTGGTAAAGGTGACAACAGTAACAGGTGCTCAACAACTGGTTTTGAATTGATTGTAGCTGTTGCATACGCTGCAAGAGTGCATTTTCTACTCTTTTAGCCTTATAAGGCTAACAAATCAAAGTTTTTTGAATCCAAAAAATTCAAGTTCAGTAGTTTAGTATTCAAGTACATTAAAACGTCTGAAAAACACGTTGTACAGTAAATTTTAACTTCAGAAAATATTATTCGGTTACTGTCATAGCTAGTAAGAATCAAAATGTAGTAATTTTAACCCTGGTAAACGTGACAGCAGTAGCAGGTGCTCAACAACTGGTTTTGAATTGATTGTAGCTGTTGCATACGCTGCAAGAGTGCATTTGCTACTCTTTTAGCCTTATAAGGCTAACAAATCAAAGTTTTTTGAATCCAAAAAATTCAAGTTCAGTAGTTTAGTATTCAAGTACATTAAAACGTCTGAAAAACACGTTGTACAGTAAATTTTAACTTCAGAAAATATTATTCGGTTACTGTCATAGCTAGTAAGAATCAAAATGTAGTAATTTTAAACCTGGTAAGGGTGACAACAGTAACAGGTGCTCAACAACTCGTTTTGAATTAATTGTAGCTGTTGCAGACGCTGCAGGAGTGCATTTGCTATTCATTTAGCCTTATAAGGCTAACAAATCAAAGTTTTGTAAATCCAAAAAATTCAAGTTCAGTAGTTTAGTATTCAGGTACGTTAAAACGTCTGAAAAACACGTTGTGCGGTAAATATTAACTTCAGAAAATATTATTTGGTTACTGTCATAGCTAGTAACAATCAAAATGTAGTAATTTTAAACCTGGTAAAGGTGACAACAGTAGCAGGTGCTCAACAACTGGTTTTGAATTGATTGTAGCTGTTGCATACGCTGCAAGAGTGCATTTGCTACTCTTTTAGCCTTATAAGGCTAACAAATCAAAGGTTTTTGAACCCAAAAAATTCAAGTTCAGTAGTTTAGTATTCAAGTACATTAAAACGTCTGAAAAAAACGTTGTACAGTAAATTTTAACTTCAGAAAATATTATTCGGTTACTGTCATAGCTAGTAAGAATCAAAATGTAGTAATTTTAAACCTGGTAAGGGTGACAACAGTAACAGGTGCTCAACAACTCGTTTTGAATTAATTGTAGCTGTTGCAGACGCTGCAGGAGTGCATTTGCTATTCATTTAGCCTTATAAGGCTAACAAATTAAAGTTTTGTAAATCCAAAAAATTCAAGTTCAGTAGTTTAGTATTCAGGTACGTTAAAACGTCTGAAAAACACGTTGTGCGGTAAATATTAACTTCAGAAAATATTATTTGGTTACTGTCATAGCTAGTAACAATCAAAATGTAGTAATTTTAAACCTGGTAAAGGTGACAACAGTAACAGGTGCTCAACAACTGGTTTTGAATTGATTGTAGCTGTTGCATACGCTGCAAGAGTGCATTTGCTACTCTTTTAGCCTTATAAGGCTAACAAATCAAAGTTTTTTGAATCCAAAAAATTCAAGTTCAGTAGTTTAGTATTCAAGTACATTAAAACGTCTGAAAAACACGTTGTACAGTAAATTTTAACTTCATAAAATATTATTCGGTTACTGTCATAGCTAGTAAGAATCAAAATGTAGTAATTTTAAACCTGGCAAACGTGACAGCAGTAGCAGGTGCTCAACAACTGGTTTTGAATTGATTGTAGCTGTTGCATACGCTGCAAGAGTGCATTTGCTACTCTTTTAGCCTTATAAGGCTAACAAATCAAAGTTTTTTGAATCCAAAAAATTCAAGTTCAGTAGTTTAGTATTCAAGTACATTAAAACGTCTGAAAAACACGTTGTACAGTAAATTTTAACTTCAGAAAATATTATTCGGTTACTGTCATAGCTAGTAAGAATCAAAATGTAGTAATTTTAAACCTGGTAAAGGTGACAACAGTAACAGGTGCTCAACAACTCGCTTTGAATTAATTGTAGCTGTTGCAGACGCTGCAGGAGTGCATTTGCTATTCATTTAGCTTTATAAGGCTAACAAATCAAAGTTTTGTAAATCCAAAAAATTCAAGTTCAGTAGTTTAGTATTCAGGTACGTTAAAACGTCTGAAAAACACGTTGTGCGGTAAATATTAACTTCAGAAAATATTATTTGGTTACTGTCATAGCTTGTAACAATCAAAATGTAGTAATTTTAAAAGTGGTAAAGGTGACAACAGTAACAGGTGCTCAACAACTCGCTTTGAATTAATTGTAGCTGTTGCAGAACCTGCAGGAGTGCATTTGCTATTCATTTAGCCTTATAAGGCTAAAAATCAAAGTTTTGTAAATCCAAAAAATTTAAGTTCAATAGTTTAGTGTTCAGGTACGTTAAAACGTCGGAAAAAACACGTTGTGCAGTAAATTTTAACTTCATAGAATATTATTTGGTTACTGTCATAGCTAGTAACAATCAAAATGTAGTAATTTTAAACCTGGTAAACGTGACAGCAGTAGCACGTGCTCAATAACTTGCTTTGAATCGATTTCAGCGGTTGCAGACGCTGTAGGAGTGCATTTGCTACTCATTTAGCCTCATAAAACTAGCAAATCAAAGTTTTGGGTATCCAAATATTCAAGTTCAATAGTTTAGTGTTCAGGTACCTTAAAACGTCTGAAAAACACGTTGTGCAGTAAATTTTAACTTCAGAAAATATTATTCGGTTACTGTCATAGCTAGTCAGAATCAAAATTTAGTAATTTTAAACCTGGTAAAGGTGACAACAGTAACAGGTACTCAACAACTGGCTTTGAATTGATTGTAGCTGTTGCAGACGCTGCAGGAGTGCGTTTGCTATTTATTTAGCCTTATAAGGCTAACAAATCAAAGTTTTGGGTATCCAAATATTCAATTTCAGTAGTTTAGTATTCAGGTACGTTAAAACGTCTGAAAAACACGTTGTGCGGTAAATATTAACTTCAGAAAATATGATTCTATTACTGTAATAGCTAGTAACAATCAAAATGTAGTAATTTTAAAACTGGTAAGCGTGACAACAGTAACAGATGATCACCAACTGGTTTTAAATTGATTGTAGCTGTTGCAGACGCTGTAGGAGTGCATTTGCTACTCATTTAGCTTTGTAAGGCTAGCAGATCAAAGTTTTTTGTATCCGAAAAGTTCAAGTTCAATAGTTTAGTATTCAGGTACGTTAAAACCTTTGAAAAACACGTTGTGCAGTAAATTTTAACTTCAGAAAATATTATTCGGTTACTGTCATAGCTAGTAACAATCAAAATGTAGTAATTTTAAACCTGGTAAACGTGACAGCAGTAGCAGGTGCTCAATAACTGGCTTTGAATTGATTTCAGCGGTTGCAGACGCTGTAGGAGTGCATTTGCTACTCATTTAGCTTTGTAAGGCTAGCAGATCAAAGTTTTGTGTATCCAAAAAGTTCAAGTTCAATAGTTTAGTATTCAGGTACGTTAAAAGGTCTGAAAAACACGTTGTGCAGTAAATTTTAACTTCAGAAAATATTATTCGGTTACTGTCATAGCTAGTAAGAATCAAAATTTGGTAATTTCGAACCTGTTAAACGTGACAACAGTAACAGGTGCTCAACAACTGGCTTTGAATTGATTGTAGCTGTTGCATACGCTGCAGGAGTGCATTTGCTACTCTTTTAGCCTTATAAGGCTAACAAATCAAAGTTTTGTGAATCCAAGAAATTCAAGTTCAGTAGTTATGTATTCAGGTACGTTAAAACGTCTGAAAAACAGGTTGTGCGGTAAATATTAACTTCAGAAAATATTATTCTATTACTGTAATGGCTAATAACAATCAAAATGTAGTAATTTTAAACCTGGTAAGCGTGACAACAGTAACAGATGATCAACAACTGGTTTTAAATTGATTGTAGCTGTTGCAGACGCCGCAGGAGTGCATTTGCTACTCATTTAGCCGTATAAGGCTAACAAATCAAAGTTTTGTGAATCCAAATACTTCAAGTTCAATAGTTTAGTGTTCAGGTATGTTAAAGCGTCTGAAAAACACGTTGTGCAGTAAATATTAACTTCATAAAATATTATTCTACTACTTTAATAGCTAGTAACAATCAAAATGTAGTAATTTTAAAACTGGTAAGCGTGACAACAGTAACAGATGATCACCAACTGGTTTTAAATTGATTGTAGCTGTTGCAGACGCTGTAGGAGTGCATTTGCTACTCATTTAGCTTTGTAAGGCTAGCAGATCAAAGTTTTTTGTATCCAAAAAGTTCAAGTTCAATAGTTTAGTATTCAGGTACGTTAAAACCTCTGAAAAACACGTTGTGCAGTAAATTTTAACTTCAGAAAATATTATTCGGTTACTGTCATAGCTAGTAACAATCAAAATGTAGTAATTTTAAACCTGGTAAACGTGACAGCAGTAGCAGGTGCTCAATAACTGGCTTTGAATTGATTTCAGCGGTTGCAGACGCTGTAGGAGGGCATTTGCTACTAATTTAGCTTTGTAAGGCTAGCAGATCAAAGTTTTGTGTATCCAAAAAGTTCAAGTTCAATAGTTTAGTATTCAGGTACGTTAA
The DNA here is from genome assembly GCA_940337035.1 of Agriotes lineatus. Classification (NCBI taxonomy): domain Eukaryota; kingdom Metazoa; phylum Arthropoda; class Insecta; order Coleoptera; family Elateridae; genus Agriotes; species Agriotes lineatus. Next base: position 38,637 of record CALNHX010001692.1, read on the forward strand.
AACCTCTGAAAAACACGTTGTGCAGCAAATTTTAACTTCAGAAAATATTATTCGGTTAATGTCATAGCTAGTAACAATCAAAATGTAGTAATTTTAAACCTGGTAAACGTGACAGCAGTAGCAGGTGCTCAATAACTGGCTTTGAATTGATTTCAGCGGTTGCAGACGCTGTAGGAGTGCATTTGCTACTCATTTAGCTTTGTAAGGCTAGCAGATCAAAGTTCTGTGTATCCAAAAAGTTCAAGTTCAATAGTTTAGTATTCAGGTACGTTAAAACCTCTGAAAAACACGTTGTGCAGTAAATTTTAACTTCAGAAAATATTATTCGGTTACTGTCATAGCTAGTAACAATCAAAATGTAGTAATTTTAAACCTGGTAAACGTGACAGCAGTAGCAGGTGCTCAATAACTGGCTTTGATTGATTTCAGCGGTTGCAGACGCTGTAGGAGGGCATTTGCTACACATTTAGCTTTATAAGGCTAGCAAATCAAAGTTTTGTGTATCCAAATATTCAAGTTCAATAGTTTAGTGTTCAGTTACGTTAAAACGTCTGAAAAAACACGTTGTGCAGTAAATTTTAACTTCATAAAATATTATTTGGTTACTGTCATAGCTAGTAACAATCAAAATGTAGTAATTTTAAACCTGGTAAACGTGACTGCAGTAGCACGTGTTCAATAACTTGCTTTGAATCGATTTCAGCGGTTGCAGACGCTGTAGGAGTGCATTTGCCACTCACTTAGCCTTATAAAACTAGCAAATCAAAGTTTTGTGTATCCAAATATTCAAGTTCAATAGTTTAGTGTTCAGGTACGTTAAAACGTCTGAAAAACACGTTGTGCAGTAAATTTTAACTTCATAAAATATTATTCGGTTACTGTCATAGCTAGTAACAATCAAAATGTAGTAATTTTAAACCTGGTAAACGTGACAGCAGTAGCAGGTGCTCAACAACTGGTTTTGAATTGATTGTAGCTGTTGCAGACGCTGTAGGAGGGCATTTGCTACACATTTAGCTTTATAAGGCTAGCAAATCAAAGTTTTGTGTATCCAAATATTCAAGTTCAATAGTTTAGTGTTCAGTTACGTTAAAACGTCTGAAAAAACACGTTGTGCAGTAAATTTTAACTTCATAAAATATTATTTGGTTACTGTCATAGCTAGTAACAATCAAAATGTAGTAATTTTAAACCTGGTAAACGTGACTGCAGTAGCACGTGTTCAATAACTTGCTTTGAATCGATTTCAGCGGTTGCAGACGCTGTAGGAGTGCATTTGCCACTCATTTAGCCTTATAAAACTAGCAAATCAAAGTTTTGTGTATCCAAATATTCAAGTTCAATAGTTTAGTGTTCAGGTACGTTAAAACGTCTGAAAAACACGTTGTGCAGTAAATTTTAACTTCATAAAATATTATTCGGTTACTGTCATAGCTAGTAACAATCAAAATGTAGTAATTTTAAACCTGGTAAACGTGACAGCAGTAGCAGGTGCTCAACAACTCGCTTTGAATTAATTGTAGCTGTTGCAGACGCTGCAGGAGTGCATTTGCTATTCATTTAGCCTTATAAGGCTAACAAATCAAAGTTTTGTAAATCCAAAAAATTCAAGTTCAGTAGTTTAGTATTCAGGTACGTTAAAACGTCTGAAAAACACGTTGTGCGGTAAATATTAACTTCAGAAAATATTATTTGGTTACTGTCATAGCTAGTAACAATCAAAATGTAGTAATTTTAAACCTGGTAAAGGTGACAACAGTAACAGGTGATCAACAACTCGCTTTGACTTAATTGTAGCTGTTGCAGACGCTGCAGGAGTGCATTTGCTATTCATTTAGCCTTATAAGGCTAAAAATCAAAGTTTTGTAAATCCAAAAAATTTAAGTTCAATAGTTTAGTGTTCAGGTACGTTAAACGTCTGAAAAAACACGTTGTGCAGTAAATTTTAACTTCATAAAATATTATTTGGTTACTGTCATAGCTAGTAACAATCAAAATGTAGTAATTTTAAACCTGGTAAACGTGACAGCAGTAGCACGTGCTCAATAACTTGCTTTGAATCGATTTCAGCGGTTGCAGACGCTGTAGGAGTGCATTTGCTACTCATTTAGCCTTATAAAACTAGCAAATCAAAGTTTTGGGTATCCAAATATTCAAGTTCAATAGTTTAGTGTTCAGGTACCTTAAAACGTCTGAAAAACACGTTGTGCAGTAAATTTTAACTTCAGAAAATATTATTCGGTTACTGTCATAGCTAGTAAGAATCAAAATTTAGTAATTTTAAACCTGGTAAAGGTGACAACAGTAACAGGTACTCAACAACTGGCTTTGAATTGATTGTAGCTGTTGCAGACGCTGCAGGAGTGCGTTTGCTATTTATTTAGCCTTATAAGGCTAACAAATCAAAGTTTTGTGAATCCAAAAAATTCAAGTTCAGTAGTTTAGTATTCAGGTACGTTAAAACGTCTGAAAAACACGTTGTGCGGTAAATATTAACTTCAGAAAATATGATTCTATTACTGTAATAGCTAGTAACAATCAAAATGTAGTAATTTTAAAACTGGTAAGCGTGACAACAGTAACAGATGATCACCAACTGGTTGTAAATTGATTGTAGCTGTTGCAGACGCTGTAGGAGTGCATTTGCTACTCATTTAGCTTTGTAAGGCTAGCAGATCAAAGTTTTGTGTATCCAAAAAGTTCAAGTTCAATAGTTTAGTATTCAGGTACGTTAAAACCTCTGAAAAACACGTTGTGCAGTAAATTTTAACTTCAGAAAATATTATTCGGTTACTGTCATAGCTAGTAAGAATCAAAATTTGGTAATTTCAAACCTGTTAAACGTGACAACAGTAACAGGTGCTCAACAACTGGCTTTGAATTGATTGTAGCTGTTGCATACGCTGCAGGAGTGCATTTGCTACTCTTTTAGCCTTATAAGGCTAACAAATCAAAGTTTTGTGAATCCAAGAAATTCAAGTTCAGTAGTTTAGTATTCAGGTACGTTAAAACGTCTGAAAAACAAGTTGTGCGGTAAATATTAACTTCAGAAAATATTATTCTATTACTGTAATGGCTAATAACAATCAAAATGTAGTAATTTTAAACCTGGTAAGCGTGACAACAGTAACAGATGATCAACAACTGGTTTTAAATTGATTGTAGCTGTTGCAGACGCTGCAGGAGTGCATTTGCTACTCATTTAGCCGTATAAGGCTAACAAATCAAAGTTTTGTGAATCCAAATACTTCAAGTTCAATAGTTTAGTGTTCAGGTATGTTAAAGCGTCTGAAAAACACGTTGTGCGGTAAATATTAACTTCATAAAATATTATTCTACTACTTTAATAGCTAGTAACAATCAAAATGTAGTAATTTTAAACCTGGTAAGCGTGACAACAGTAACAAGTGCTCAACAACTGGCTTTGAATTGATTGTAGCGGTTGCAGAAGCTGTAGGAGTGCATTTGCAACTTATTTAGCCTTATAAGGCTAGCAAATCAAAGTTTTGTGTATCCAAATATTCAAGTTCAATAGTTTAGTGTTCAGGTAGGTTAAAACGTCTGAAAACACGTTGTGCAGTAAATTTTAACTTCATTAAATATTATTCGGTTACTGTCATAGCTAGTAACAACCAAAATGTAGTAATTTTAAACCTGGTAAACGTGACAGAAGTAGCAGGTGCTCAATAACTGGCTTTGAATTGATTTCAGCGGTTGCAGACGCTGTAGGAGGGCATTTGCTACTCATTTAGCTTTATAAGGCTAGCAAATCAAAGTGTTGTGTATCCAAATATTCAAGTTCAATAGTTTAGTGTTCAGGTACGTTAAAACGTCTGAAAAAACACGTTGTGCAGTAAATTTTAACTTCATAAAATATTATTTGGTTACTGTCATAGCTAGTAACAATCAAAATGTAGTAATTTTAAACCTGGTAAACGTGACAGCAGAAGCACGTGTTCAATAACTTGCTTTGAATCGATTTCAGCGGTTGCAGACGCTGTAGGAGTGCATTTGCCACTCATTTAGCCTTATAAAACTAGCATATCAAAGTTTTGTGTATCCAAATATTCAAGTTCAATAGTTTAGTGTTCAGGTACGTTAAAACGTCTGAAAAACACGTTGTGCAGTAAATTTTAACTTCATAAAATATTATTCGGCTAGTAACAATCAAAATGTAGTAATTTTAAACCTGGTAAACGTGACAGCAGTAGCAGGTGCTCAACAACTGGTTTTGAATTGATTGTAGCTGTTGCATACGCTGCAAGAGTGCATTTGCTACTCTTTTAGCCTTATAAGGCTAACAAATCAAAGTTTTTTGAATCCAAAAAATTCAAGTTCAGTAGTTTAGTATTCAAGTACATTAAAACGTCTGAAAAACACGTTGTACAGTAAATTTTAACTTCAGAAAATATTATTCGGTTACTGTCATAGCTAGTAAGAATCAAAATGTAATAATTTTAAACCTGGTAAAGGTGACAACAGTAACAGGTGCTCAACAACTCGCTTTGAATTAATTGTAGCTGTTGCAGACGCTGCAGGAGTGCATTTGCTATTCATTTAGCCTTATAAGGCTAACAAATCAAAGTTTTGTAAATCCAAAAAATTCAAGTTCAGTAGTTTAGTATTCAGGTACGTTAAAACGTCTGAAAAACACGTTGTGCGGTAAATATTAACTTCAGAAAATATTATTTGGTTACTGTCATAGCTAGTAACAATCAAAATGTAGTAATTTTAAACCTGGTAAAGGTGACAACAGTAACAGGTGCTCAACAACTCGCTTTGAATTAATTGTAGCTGTTGCAGACGCTGCAGGAGTGCATTTGCTATTCATTTAGCCTTATAAGGCTAAAAATCAAAGTTTTGTAAATCCAAAAAATTTAAGTTCAATAGTTTAGTGTTCAGGTACGTTAAAACGTCTGAAAAAACACGTTGTGCAGTAAATTTTAACTTCATAAAATATTATTTGGTTACTGTCATAGCTAGTAACAATCAAAATGTAGTAATTTTAAACCTGGTAAACGTGACAGCAGTAGCACGTGCTCAATAACTTGCTTTGAATCGATTTCAGCGGTTGCAGACGCTGTAGGAGTGCATTTGCTACTCATTTAGCCTTATAAAACTAGCAAATCAAAGTTTTGGGTATCCAAATATTCAAGTTCAATAGTTTAGTGTTCAGGTACCTTAAAACGTCTGAAAAACACGTTGTGCAGTAAATTTTAACTTCAGAAAATATTATTCGGTTACTGTCATAGCTAGTAAGAATCAAAATTTAGTAATTTTAAACCTGGTAAAGGTGACAACAGTAACAGGTACTCAACAACTGGCTTTGAATTGATTGTAGCTGTTGCAGACGCTGCAGGAGTGCGTTTGCTATTTATTTAGCCTTATAAGGCTAACAAATCAAAGTTTTGTGAATCCAAAAAATTCAAGTGCAGTAGTTTAGTATTCAGGTACGTTAAAACGACTGAAAAACGCGTTGTGCGGTAAATATTAACTTCAGAAAATATGATTCTATTACTGTAATAGCTAGTAACAATCAAAATGTAGTAGTTTTAAAACTGGTAAGCGTGACAACAGTAACAGATGATCACCAACTGGTTTTAAATTGATTGTAGCTGTTGCAGACGCTGTAGGAGTGCATTTGCTACTCATTTAGCTTTGTAAGGCTAGCAGATCAAAGTTTTGTGTATCCAAAAAGTTCAAGTTCAATAGTTTAGTATTCAGGTACGTTAAAACCTCTGAAAAACACGTTGTGCAGTAAATTTTAACTTCAGAAAATATTATTCGGTTACTGTCATAGCTAGTAAGAATCAAAATGTAGTAATTTTAAACCTGGTAAAGGTGACAACAGTAACAGGTGCTCAACAACTCGCTTTGAATTAATTGTAGCTGTTGCAGACGCTGCAGGAGTGCATTTGCTATTCATTTAGCCTTATAAGGCTAACAAATCAAAGTTTTGTAAATCCAAAAAATTCAAGTTCAGTAGTTTAGTATTCAGGTACGTTAAAACGTCTGAAAAACACGTTGTGCGGTAAATATTAACTTCAGAAAATATTATTTGGTTACTGTCATAGCTAGTAACAATCAAAATGTAGTAATTTTAAACCTGGTAAAGGTGACAACAGTAACAGGTGCTCAACAACTCGCTTTGAATTAATTGTAGCTGTTGCAGACGCTGCAGGAGTGCATTTGCTATTCATTTAGCCTTATAAGGCTAAAAATCAAAGTTTTGTAAATCCAAAAAATTTAAGTTCAATAGTTTAGTGTTCAGGTACGTTAAAACGTCTGAAAAACACGTTGTGCGGTAAATATTAACTTCAGAAAATATTATTTGGTTACTGTCATAGCTAGTAAGAATCAAAATGTAGTAATTTTCAACCTGGTAAGCGTGTCAACAGTAACAGATGATCAACAACTGGTTTTAAATTGAATGTAGCTGTTGCAGACGCTGTAGGAGTGCATTTGCTACTCATTTAGCTTTATAAGGCTAGCAGATCAAAGTTTTGTGTATCCAAAAAATTCAAGTTCAATAGTTTAGTATTCAGGTACCTTAAAACCTCTGAAAAACACGTTGTGCAGTAAATTTTAACTTCAGAAAATATTATTCGGTTACTGTCATAGCTAGTAAGAATCAAAACTTGGTAATTTCAAACCTAGTAAACTTGACAACAGTAACAGGTGCTCAACAACTGGCTTTGAATTGATTGTAGCTGTTGCATACGCTGCAGGAGTGCATTTGCTACTCTTTTAGCCTTATAAGGCTAACAAATCAAAGTTTTTTGAATCCAAAAAATTCAAGTTCAGTAGTTTAGTATTCAAGTACATTAAAACGTCTGAAAAACACGTTGTGCAGTAAATTTTAACTTCAGAAAATATTATTCGGTTACTGTCATAGCTAGTAAGAATCAAAATGTAGTCATTTTAAACCTGGTAAAGGTGACAACAGTAACAGGTGCTCAACAACTCGCTTTGAATTAATTGTAGCTGTTGCAGACGCTGCAGGAGTGCATTTGCTATTCATTTAGCCTTATAAGGCTAACAAATCAAAGTTTTGTAAATCCAAAAAATTCAAGTTCAGTAGTTTAGTATTCAGGTACGTTAAAACGTCTGAAAAACACGTTGTGCGGTAAATATTAACTTCAGAAAATTTTATTCTATTACTGTAATAGCTAGTAACACTCAAAATGTAGTAATTTTAAAACTGGTAAGCGTGCCAACAGTAACAGATGATCACCAACTGGTTTTGAATTGACTGTAGCTGTTGCATACTCTGCAGGAGTGCATTTGCTACTCTTTTTGCCTTATAAGGCTAACAAATCAAAGTTTTGTGAATCCAAGAAATTCAAGTTCAGTAGTTTAGTATTCAGGTACGTTAAAACGTCTGAAAAACACGTTGTGCGGTAAATATTAACTTCAGAAAATATTATTCGGTTACTGTCATAGCTAGTAAGAATCAAAATGTAGTAATTTTCAACCTGGTAAGCATGTCAACAGTAACAGATGATCAACAACTGGTTTTAAATTGATTGTAGCTGTTGCAGACGCTGTAGGAGTGCATTTGCTACTCATTTAGCTTTATAAGGCTAACAAAGAAAATTTTTGTGAATCCAAAAAATTCAAGTTCAATAGTTTAGTATTCAGGTACGTTAAAACCTCTGAAAAACACGTTGTGCAGTAAATTTTAACTTCAGAAAATATTATTCGGTTACTGTCATAGCTAGTAAGAATCAAAACTTGGTAATTTCAAACCTAGTAAACTTGACAACAGTAACAGGTGCTCAACAACTGGCTTTGAATTGATTGTAGCTGTTGCATGCGCTGCAGGAGTGCATTTGCTACTCTTTTAGCCTTATAAGGCTAACAAATCAAAGTTTTGTGAATCCAAGAAATTCAAGTTCAGTAGTTTAGTATTCAGGTACGTTAAAACGTCTGAAAAACAAGTTGTGCGGAAATATTAACTTCAGAAAATATTATTCTATTACTGTAATAGCTAATAACAATCAAAATGTAGTAATTTTAAACCTGGTAAGCGTGACAACAGTAACAGGTGCTCAATAACTGGCTTTGAATTGATTTCAGCGGTTGCAGACGCTGTATGAGTGCATTTCCTACTCATTTAGCCTTATAAGGCTAACAAAGAAAATTTTTGTGAATCCAAAAAATTCAAGTTTAATATTTTAGAATTCAGGTAAGTTTAAACGTCTGAAAAACACGTTTAGCAGTAAATAATAACTTCAGAAAATATTATTCTACTACTGTAATAGCAAGTAACAATCAAAATGTAGTAATTTTAAACCTGGTAAACGTGACAGCAGTAGCATGTACTCAATAACTTGCTTTGAATCGATTTCAGCGGTTGCAGACGCTGTAGGAGTGCATTTGCTACTCATTTAGCCTTATAAAACCAGCAAATCAAAGTTTTGTGTATCCAAATATTCAAGTTTAATAGTTTAGTGTTCAGGTACGTTAAAACGTCTGAAAAACACGTTGTGCAGTATATTATAACTTCATAAAATATTATTCGGTTACTGTCATAGCTAGTAACAATCAAAATGTAGTAATTCTAAACCTGGTAAACGTGACAGCAGTAGCAGGTGCTCAACAACTGGTTTTGAATTGATTGTAGCTGATGAAGACGCTGCAGGAGTGCATTTGCTACTCTTTTAGCCTTATAAGGCTAACAAATCAAAGTTTTTTGAATCCAAAAAATTCAAGTTCAGTAGTTTAGTATTCAAGTACGTTAAAACGTCTGAAAAACACGTTGTGCAGTAAATTTTAACTTCAGAAAATATTATTCTATTACTGTAATAGCTAGTAACAATCAAAATGTAGTAATTTTAAACCTGGTAAGCGTGACAATAGTAACAGATGATCAACAACTGGTTTTAAATTGATTGTAGCTGTTGCAGACGCTGTAGGAGTGCATTTGCTACTCATATAGCCTTATAAGGCTAGCAGATCAAAGTTTTAGTATCCAAAAAATTCAAGTTTAATAGTTTAGTATTCAGGTACGTTTAAACGTCTGAAAAACACGTTGTGCAGTAAATATTAACTTCAGAAAATATTATTCTACTATTGTAATAGCTAGTAATAATCAAAATGTAGTAATTTTAACATTGGTAAGACTGACAGCAGTATCAGGTGCTCAATAACTGGCTTTGAATTAATTCTAGCGGTTGCAGACTCTGTAGGAGTGCATTTGCTACTCATTTAGCCTTATAAGGCAAAGTTTTGTGACTCGAAAAATTCAAGTTTAAAAGCTTAGTATTCAGGTACGTTAAAACGTCTGAAAAACGTGTTGTGCAGTAAATTTTAACTTCAGAAAATATTATTCGGTTACTGTCATAGCTAGTAACAATCAAAATGTAGTAATTTTAAACCTGGTAAGCGTGACAACAGTAACAGGTGCTCAATAACTGGCTTTGAATTGATTTCAGCGGTTGCAGACGCTGCAGGAGGGCATTTGCTACTCATTTAGCCTTATAAGGCTAACAAAGAAAATTTTTGTGAATCCAAAAAATTCAAGTTTAATATTTTAGAATTCAGGTAAGTTAAAACGTTTGAAAAACACGTTTAGCAGTAAATAATAACTTCAGAAAATATTATTCTACTACTGTAATAACAAGTAACAATCAAAATGTAGTAATTTTAAACCTGGTAAGCGTGACAACAGTAACAAGTGCTCAACAACTGGCTTTGAATTGATTGTAGCGGTTGCAGAAGCTGTAGGAGTGGATTTGCAACTTATTTAGTCTTATAAGGCTAGCAAATCAAAGTTTTGTGTATCCAAATATTCAAGTTCAATAGTTTAGTGTTCAGGTACGTTAAAACGTCTGAAAAACACGTTGTGCAGTAAATTTTAACTTCAGAAAATATTATTCGGTTACTGTCATAGCTAGTAACAATCAAAATGTAGTAATTTTAAACCTGGTAAACGTGACAGCAGTAGCAGGTGCTCAATAACTGGCTTTGAATTGATTTCAGCGGTTGCAGACGCTGTAGGAGGGCATTTGCTACTAATTTAGCTTTGTAAGACTAGCAGATCAAAGTTTTTTGTATCCAAAAAGTTCCCGTTCAATAGTTTAGTATTCAGGTACGTTAAAACCTCTGAAAAACACGTTGTGCAGTAAATTTTAACTTCAGAAAATATTATTCGGTTACTGTCATAGCTAGTAACAATCAAAATGTAGTAATTTTAAACCTGGTAAACGTGACAGCAGTAGCAGGTGCTCAATAACTGGCTTTGAATTGATTTCAGCGGTTGCAGACGCTGTAGGAGGGCATTTGCTACTAATTTAGCTTTGTAAGACTAGCAGATCAAAGTTTTGTGAATCCAAAAAATTCAAGTGCATTAGTTTAGTATTCAGGTACGTTAAAACGTCTGAAAAACACGTTGTGCGGTAAATATTAACTTCAGAAAATATGATTCTATTACTGTAATAGCTAGTAACAATCAAAATGTAGTAGTTTTAAAACTGGTAAGCGTGACAACAGTAACAGATGATCACCAACTGGTTTTAAATTGATTGTAGCTGTTGCAGACGCTGTAGGAGTGCATTTGCTACTCATTTAGCTTTGTAAGGCTAGCAGATCAAAGTTTTGTGTATCCAAAAAGTTCAAGTTCAATAGTTTAGTATTCAGGTACGTTAAAACCTCTGAAAAACACGTTGTGCAGTAAATTTTAACTTCAGAAAATATTATTCGGTTACTGTCATAGCTAGTAAGAATCAAAATGTAGTAATTTTAAACCTGGTAAAGGTGACAACAGTAACAGGTGCTCAACAACTCGCTTTGAATTAATTGTAGCTGTTGCAGACGCTGCAGGAGTGCATTTGCTATTCATTTAGCCTTATAAGGCTAACAAATCAAAGTTTTGTAAATCCAAAAAATTCAAGTTCAGTAGTTTAGTATTCAGGTACGTTAAAACGTCTGAAAAACACGTTGTGCGGTAAATATTAACTTCAGAAAATATTATTTGGTTACTGTCATAGCTAGTAACAATCAAAATGTAGTAATTTTAAACCTGGTAAAGGTGACAACAGTAACAGGTGCTCAACAACTCGCTTTGAATTAATTGTAGCTGTTGCAGACGCTGCAGGAGTGCATTTGCTATTCATTTAGCCTTATAAGGCTAACAAATCAAAGTTTTGTAAATCCAAAAAATTCAAGTTCAGTAGTTTAGTATTCAGGTACGTTAAAACGTCTGAAAAACACGTTGTGCGGTAAATATTAACTTCAGAAAATATTATTCGGTTACTGTCATAGCTAGTAAGAATCAAAATGTAGTAATTTTCAACCTGGTAAGCGTGTCAACAGTAACAGATGATCAACAACTGGTTTTAAATTGATTGTAGCTGTTGCAGACGCTGTAGGAGTGCATTTGCTACGCATTTAGCTTTATAAGGCTAGCAGATCAAAGTTTTGTGTATCCAAAAAATTCAAGTTCAATAGTTTAGTATTCAGGTACCTTAAAACCTCTGAAAAACACGTTGTGCAGTAAATTTTAACTTCAGAAAATATTATTCGGTTACTGTCATAGCTAGTAAGAATCAAAACTTGGTAATTTCAAACCTAGTAAACTTGACAACAGTAACAGGTGCTCAACAACTGGCTTTGAATTGATTGTAGCTGTTGCATACGCTGCAGGAGTGCATTTGCTACTCTTTTAGCCTTATAAGGCTAACAAATCAAAGTTTTTTGAATCCAAAAAATTCAAGTTCAGTAGTTTAGTATTCAAGTACATTAAAACGTCTGAAAAACACGTTGTGCAGTAAATTTTAACTTCAGAAAATATTATTCGGTTACTGTCATAGCTAGTAAGAATCAAAATGTAGTCATTTTAAACCTGGTAAAGGTGACAACAGTAACAGGTGCTCAACAACTCGCTTTGAATTAATTGTAGCTGTTGCAGACGCTGCAGGAGTGCATTTGCTATTCATTTAGCCTTATAAGGCTAACAAATCAAAGTTTTGTAAATCCAAAAAATTCAAGTTCAGTAGTTTAGTATTCAGGTACGTTAAAACGTCTGAAAAACACGTTGTGCGGTAAATATTAACCTCAGAAAATATTATTCTATTACTGTAATAGCTAGTAACAATCAAAATGTAGTAATTTTAAAACTGGTAAGCGTGCCAACAGTAACAGATGATCACCAACTGGTTTTGAATTGATTGTAGCTGTTGCATACTCTGCAGGAGTGCATTTGCTACTCTTTTTGCCTTATAAGGCTAACAAATCAAAGTTTTGTGAATCCAAGAAATTCAAGTTCAGTAGTTTAGTATTCAGGTACGTTAAAACGTCTGAAAAACACGTTGTGCGGTAAATATTAACTCAGAAAATATTATTCGGTTACTGTCATAGCTTAGTAAGAATCAAAATGTAGTAATTTTCAACCTGGTAAGCATGTCAACAGTAACAGATGATCAACAACTGAGTTTTAAATTGATTGTAGCTGTTGCAGACGCTGTAGGAGTGCATTTGCTACTCATTAAGCTTTATAAGGCTAGCAGATCAAGTTTTGTGTATCCAAAAAATTCAAGTTCAATAGTTTAGTATTCAGGTACGTTAAAACCTCTGAAAAACACGTTGTGCAGTAAATTTTAACTTCAGAAAATATTATTCGGTTACTGTCATAGCTAGTAGAATCAAAACTTGGTAATTTCAAACCTAGTAAACTTGACAACAGTAACAGGTGCTCAACAACTGGCTTTGAATTGATTGTAGCTGTTGCATGCGCTGCAGGAGTGCATTTGCTACTCTTTTAGCCTTATAAGGCTAACAAATCAAAGTTTTGTGAATCCAAGAAATTCAAGTTCAGTAGTTTAGTATTCCAGGTACGTTAAAACGTCTGAAAAACAAGTTGTGGCGGAATATTAACTTCAGGAAAATATTATTCTATTACTGTAATAGCTAATAACAATCAAAATGTAGTAATTTTAAACCTGGTAAGCGTGACAACAGTAACAGGTGCTCAATAACTGGCTTTGAATTGATTTCAGCGGTTGCAGACGCTGTATGAGTGCATTTCCTACTCATTTAGCCTTATAAGGCTAACAAAGAAAATTTTTGTGAATCCAAAAAATTCAAGTTTAATATTTTAGAATTCAGGTAAGTTTAAACGTCTGAAAAACACGTTTAGCAGTAAATAATAACTTCAGAAAATATTATTCTACTACTGTAATAGCAAGTAACAATCAAAATGTAGTAATTTTAAACCTGGTAAACGTGACAGCAGTAGCATGTACTCAATAACTTGCTTTGAATCGATTTCAGCGGTTGCAGACGCTGTAGGAGTGCATTTGCTACTCATTTAGCCTTATAAAACCAGCAAATCAAAGTTTTGTGTATCCAAATATTCAAGTTTAATAGTTTAGTGTTCAGGTACGTTAAAACGTCTGAAAAACACGTTGTGCAGTATATTATAACTTCATAAAATATTATTCGGTTACTGTCATAGCTAGTAACAATCAAAATGTAGTAATTCTAAACCTGGTAAACGTGACAGCAGTAGCAGGTGCTCAACAACTGGTTTTGAATTGATTGTAGCTGTTGAAGACGCTGCAGGAGTGCATTTGCTACTCTTTTAGCCTTATAAGGCTAACAAATCAAAGTTTTTTGAATCCAAAAAATTCAAGTTCAGTAGTTTAGTATTCAAGTACGTTAAAACGTCTGAAAAACACGTTGTGCAGTAAATTTTAACTTCAGAAAATATTATTCTATTACTGTAATAGCTAGTAACACTCAAAATGTAGTAATTTTAAACCTGGTAAGCGTGACAATAGTAACAGATGATCAACAACTGGTTTTAAATTGAGTGTAGCTGTTGCAGACGCTGTAGGAGTGCATTTGCTACTCATATAGCCTTATAAGGCTAGCAGATCAAAGTTTTAGTATCCAAAAAATTCAAGTTTAATAGTTTAGTATTCAGGTACGTTATAAACGTCTGAAAACACGTTGTGCAGTAAATATTAACTTCAGAAAATATTATTCTACTATTGTAATAGCTAGTAATAATCAAAATGTAGTAATTGTAACATTGGTAAGACTGACAGCAGTATCAGGTGCTCAATAACTGGCTTTGAATTAATTCTAGCGGTTGCAGACTCTGTAGGAGTGCATTTGCTACTCATTTAGCCTTATAAGGCAAAGTTTTGTGACTCGAAAAATTCAAGTTTAAAAGCTTAGTATTCAGGTACGTTAAAACGTCTGAAAAACGTGTTGTGCAGTAAATTTTAACTTCAGAAAATATTATTCGGTTACTGTCATAGCTAGTAACAATCAAAATGTAGTAATTTTAAACCTGGTATGCGTGACAACAGTAACAGGTGCTCAATAACTGGCTTTGAATTGATTTCAGCGGTTGCAGACGCTGCAGGAGGGCATTTGCTACTCATTTAGCCTTATAAGGCTAACAAAGAAAATTTTTGTGAATCCAAAAAATTCAAGTTTAATATTTTAGAATTCAGGTAAGTTAAAACGTTTGAAAAACACGTTTAGCAGTAAATAATAACTTCAGAAAATATTATTCTACTACTGTAATAGCAAGTAACAATCAAAATGTAGTAATTTTAAACCTGGTAAGCGTGACAACAGTAACAAGTGCTCAACAACTGGCTTTGAATTGATTGTAGCGGTTGCAGAAGCTGTAGGAGTGGATTTGCAACTTATTTAGTCTTATAAGGCTAGCAAATCAAAGTTTTGTGTATCCAAATATTCAAGTTCAATAGTTTAGTGTTCAGGTACGTTAAAACGTCTGAAAAACACGTTGTGCAGTAAATTTTAACCTCAGAAAATATTATTCGGTTACTGTCATAGCTAGTAACAATCAAAATGTAGTAATTTTAAACCTGGTAAACGTGACAGCAGTAGCAGGTGCTCAATAACTGGCTTTGAATTGATTTCAGCGGTTGCAGACGCTGTAGGAGGGCATTTGCTACTAATTTAGCTTTGTAAGACTAGCAGATCAAAGTTTTTTGTATCCAAAAAGTTCAAGTTCAATAGTTTAGTATTCAGGTACGTTAAAACCTCTGAAAAACACGTTGTGCAGTAAATTTTAACTTCAGAAAATATTATTCGGTTACTGTCATAGCTAGTAACAATCAAAATGTAGTAATTTTAAACCTGGTAAACGTGACAGCAGTAGCAGGTGCTCAATAACTGGCTTTGAATTGATTTCAGCGGTTGCAGACGCTGTAGGAGGGCATTTGCTACTTATTTAGCTTTGTAAGGCTAGCAGATCAAAGTTTTGTGTATCCAAAAAGTTCAAGTTCAATAGTTTAGTATTCAGGTACGTTAAAACCTCTGAAAAACACGTTGTGCAGCAAATTTTAACTTCAGAAAATATTATTCGGTTAATGTCATAGCTAGTAACAATCAAAATGTAGTAATTTTAAACCTGGTAAACGTGACAGCAGTAGCAGGTGCTCAATAACTGGCTTTGAATTGATTTCAGCGGTTGCAGACGCTGTAGGAGTGCATTTGCTACTCATTTAGCTTTGTAAGGCTAGCAGATCAAAGTTTTGTGTATCCAAAAAGTTCAAGTTCAATAGTTTAGTATTCAGGTACGTTAAAACCTCTGAAAAACACGTTGTGCAGTAAATTTTAACTTCAGAAAATATTATTCGGTTACTGTCATAGCTAGTAACAATCAAAATGTAGTAATTTTAAACCTGGTAAACGTGACAGCAGTAGCAGGTGCTCAATAACTGGCTTTGAATTGATTTCAGCGGTTGCAGACGCTGTAGGAGGGCATTTGCTACACATTTAGCTTTATAAGGCTAGCAAATCAAAGTTTTGTGTATCCAAATATTCAAGTTCAATAGTTTAGTGTTCAGTTACGTTAAAACGTCTGAAAAAACACGTTGTGCAGTAAATTTTAACTTCATAAAATATTATTTGGTTACTGTCATAGCTAGTAACAATCAAAATGTAGTAATTTTAAACCTGGTAAACGTGACTGCAGTAGCACGTGTTCAATAACTTGCTTTGAATCGATTTCAGCGGTTGCAGACGCTGTAGGAGTGCATTTGCCACTCATTTAGCCTTATAAAACTAGCAAATCAAAGTTTTGTGTATCCAAATATTCAAGTTCAATAGTTTAGTGTTCAGGTACGTTAAAACGTCTGAAAAACACGTTGTGCAGTAAATTTTAACTTCATAAAATATTATTCGGTTACTGTCATAGCTAGTAACAATCAAAATGTAGTAATTTTAAACCTGGTAAACGTGACAGCAGTAGCAGGTGCTCAACAACTGGTTTTGAATTGATTGTAGCTGTTGCATACGCTGCAAGAGTGCATTTGCTACTCTTTTAGCCTTATAAGGCTAACAAATCAAAGTTTTTTGAACCCAAAAAATTCAAGTTCAGTAGTTTAGTATTCAAGTACATTAAAACGTCTGAAAAACACGTTGTACAGTAAATTTTAACTTCAGAAAATATTATTCGGTTACTGTCATAGCTAGTAAAAATCAAAATGTAGTAATTTTAAACCTGGTAAGGGTGACAACAGTAACAGGTGCTCAACAACTCGCTTTGAATTAATTGTAGCTGTTGCAGACGCTGCAGGAGTGCATTTGCTATTCATTTAGCCTTATAAGGCTAACAAATCAAAGTTTTGTAAATCCAAAAAATTCAAGTTCAGTAGTTTAGTATTCAGGTACGTTAAAACGTCTGAAAAACACGTTGTGCGGTAAATATTAACTTCAGAAAATATTATTTGGTTACTGTCATAGCTAGTAACAATCAAAATGTAGTAATTTTAAACCTGGTAAAGGTGACAACAGTAACAGGTGCTCAACAACTCGCTTTGAATTAATTGTAGCTGTTGCAGACGCTGCAGGAGTGCATTTGCTATTCATTTAGCCTTATAAGGCTAAAAATCAAAGTTTTGTAAATCCAAAAAATTTAAGTTCAATAGTTTAGTGTTCAGGTACGTTAAACGTCTGAAAAAACACGTTGTGCAGTAAATTTTAACTTCATAAAATATTATTTGGTTACTGTCATAGCTAGTAACAATCAAAATGTAGTAATTTTAAACCTGGTAAACGTGACAGCAGTAGCACGTGCTCAATAACTTGCTTTGAATCGATTTCAGCGGTTGCAGACGCTGTAGGAGTGCATTTGCTACTCATTTAGCCTTATAAAACTAGCAAATCAAAGTTTTGGGTATCCAAATATTCAAGTTCAATAGTTTAGTGTTCAGGTACCTTAAAACGTCTGAAAAACACGTTGTGCAGTAAATTTTAACTTCAGAAAATATTATTCGGTTACTGTCATAGCTAGTAAGAATCAAAATTTAGTAATTTTAAACCTGGTAAAGGTGACAACAGTAACAGGTACTCAACAACTGGCTTTGAATTGATTGTAGCTGTTGCAGACGCTGCAGGAGTGCGTTTGCTATTTATTTAGCCTTATAAGGCTAACAAATCAAAGTTTTGTGAATCCAAAAAATTCAAGTTCAGTAGTTTAGTATTCAGGTACGTTAAAACGTCTGAAAAACACGTTGTGCGGTAAATATTAACTTCAGAAAATATGATTCTATTACTGTAATAGCTAGTAACAATCAAAATGTAGTAATTTTAAAACTGGTAAGCGTGACAACAGTAACAGATGATCACCAACTGGTTGTAAATTGATTGTAGCTGTTGCAGACGCTGTAGGAGTGCATTTGCTACTCATTTAGCTTTGTAAGGCTAGCAGATCAAAGTTTTGTGTATCCAAAAAGTTCAAGTTCAATAGTTTAGTATTCAGGTACGTTAAAACCTCTGAAAAACAAGTTGTGCAGTAAATTTTAACTTCAGAAAATATTATTCGGTTACTGTCATAGCTAGTAAGAATCAAAATTTGGTAATTTCAAACCTGTTAAACGTGACAACAGTAACAGGTGCTCAACAACTGGCTTTGAAATGATTGTAGCTGTTGCATACGCTGCAGGAGTGCATTTGCTACTCTTTTAGCCTTATAAGGCTAACAAATCAAAGTTTTGTGAATCCAAGAAATTCAAGTTCAGTAGTTTAGTATTCAGGTACGTTAAAACGTCTGAAAAACAAGTTGTGCGGTAAATATTAACTTCAGAAAATATTATTCTATTACTGTAATGGCTAATAACAATCAAAATGCAGTAATTTTAAACCTGGTAAGCGTGACAACAGTAACAGATGATCAACAACTGGTTTTAAATTGATTGTAGCTGTTGCAGACGCTGCAGGAGTGCATTTGCTACTCATTTAGCCGTATAAGGCTAACAAATCAAAGTTTTGTGAATCCAAATACTTCAAGTTCAATAGTTTAGTGTTCAGGTATGTTAAAGCGTCTGAAAAACACGTTGTGCGGTAAATATTAACTTCATAAAATATTATTCTACTACTTTAATAGCTAGTAACAATCAAAATGTAGTAATTTTAAACCTGGTAAGCGTGACAACAGTAACAAGTGCTCAACAACTGGCTTTGAATTGATTGTAGCGGTTGCAGAAGCTGTAGGAGTGCATTTGCAACTCATTTAGCCTTATAAGGCTAGCAAATCAAAGTTTTGTGTATCCAAATATTCAAGTACAATAGTTTAGTGTTCAGGTAGGTTAAAACGTCTGAAAAACACGTTGTGCAGTAAATTTTAACTTCATAAAATATTATTCGGTTACTGTCATAGCTAGTAACAATCAAAATGTAGTAATTTTAAACCTGGTAAACGTGACAGCAGTAGCATGTGCTCAATAACTGGCTTTGAATTGATTTCAGCGGTTGCAGACGCTGTAGGAGGGCATTTGCAACTCATTTAACTTTATAAGGCTAGCAAATCAAAGTGTTGTGTATCCAAATATTCAAGTTCAATAGTTTAGTGTTCAGGTACGTTAAAACGTCTGAAAAAACACGTTGTGCAGTAAATTTTAACTTCATAAAATATTATTTGGTTACTGTCATAGCTAGTAACAATCAAAATGTAGTAATTTTAAACCTGGTAAACGTGACAGCAGAAGCACGTGTTCAATAACTTGCTTTGAATCGATTTCAGCGGTTGCAGACGCTGTAGGAGTGCATTTGCCACTCATTTAGCCTTATAAAACTAGCATATCAAAGTTTTGTGTATCCAAATATTCAAGTTCAATAGTTTAGTGTTCAGGTACGTTAAAACGTCTGAAAAACACGTTGTGCAGTAAATTTTAACTTCATAAAATATTATTCGGCTAGTAACAATCAAAATGTAGTAATTTTAAACCTGGTAAACGTGACAGCAGTAGCAGGTGCTCAACAACTGGTTTTGAATTGATTGTAGCTGTTGCATACGCTGCAAGAGTGCATTTGCTACTCTTTTAGCCTTATAAGGCTAACAAATCAAAGTTTTTTGAATCCAAAAAATTCAAGTTCAGTAGTTTAGTATTCAAGTACATTAAAACGTCTGAAAAACACGTTGTACAGTAAATTTTAACTTCAGAAAATATTATTCGGTTACTGTCATAGCTAGTAAGAATCAAAATGTAGTAATTTTAAACCTGGTAAAGGTGACAACAGTAACAGGTGCTCAACAACTCGCTTTGAATTAATTGTAGCTGTTGCAGACGCTGCAGGAGTGCATTTGCTATTCATTTAGCCTTATAAGGCTAACAAATCAAAGTTTTGTAAATCCAAAAAATTCAAGTTCAGTAGTTTAGTATTCAGGTACGTTAAAACGTCTGAAAAACACGTTGTGCGGTAAATATTAACTTCAGAAAATATTATTTGGTTACTGTCATAGCTAGTAACAATCAAAATGTAGTAATTTTAAACCTGGTAAAGGTGACAACAGTAACAGGTGCTCAACAACTCGCTTTGAATTAATTGTAGCTGTTGCAGACGCTGCAGGAGTGCATTTGCTATTCATTTAGCCTTATAAGGCTAAAAATCAAAGTTTTGTAAATCCAAAAAATTTAAGTTCAATAGTTTAGTGTTCAGGTACGTTAAAACGTCTGAAAAAACACGTTGTGCAGTAAATTTTAACTTCATAAAATATTATTTGGTTACTGTCATAGCTAGTAACAATCAAAATGTAGTAATTTTAAACCTGGTAAACGTGACAGCAGTAGCACGTGCTCAATAACTTGCTTTGAATGGATTTCAGCGGTTGCAGACGCTGTAGGAGTGCATTTGCTACTCATTTAGCCTTATAAAACTAGCAAATCAAAGTTTTGGGTATCCAAATATTCAAGTTCAATAGTTTAGTGTTCAGGTACCTTAAAACGTCTGAAAAACACGTTGTGCAGTAAATTTTAACTTCAGAAAATATTATTCGGTTACTGTCATAGCTAGTAAGAATCAAAATTTAGTAATTTTAAACCTGGTAAAGGTGACAACAGTAACAGGTACTCAACAACTGGCTTTGAATTGATTGTAGCTGTTGCAGACGCTGCAGGAGTGCGTTTGCTATTTATTTAGCCTTATAAGGCTAACAAATCAAAGTTTTGTGAATCCAAAAAATTCAAGTTCAGTAGTTTAGTATTCAGGTACGTTAAAACGTCTGAAAAACACGTTGTGCGGTAAATATTAACTTCAGAAAATATGATTCTATTACTGTAATAGCTAGTAACAATCAAAATGTAGTAATTTTAAAACTGGTAAGCGTGACAACAGTAACAGATGATCACCAACTGGTTTTAAATTGATTGTAGCTGTTGCAGACGCTGTAGGAGTGCATTTGCTACTCATTTAGCTTTGTAAGGCTAGCAGATCAAAGTTTTGTGTATCCAAAAAGTTCAAGTTCAATAGTTTAGTATTCAGGTACGTTAAAACCTCTGAAAAACACGTTGTGCAGTAAATTTTAACTTCAGAAAATATTATTCGGTTACTGTCATAGCTAGTAAGAATCAAAATTTGGTAATTTCAAACCTGTTAAACGTGACAACAGTAACAGGTGCTCAACAACTGGCTTTGAATTGATTGTAGCTGTTGCATACGCCGCAGGAGTGCATTTGCTACTCTTTTAGCCTTATAAGGCTAACAAATCAAAGTTTTGTGAATCCAAGAAATTCAAGTTCAGTAGTTTAGTATTCAGGTACGTTAAAACGTCTGAAAAACAAGTTGTGCGGTAAATATTAACTTCAGAAAATATTATTCTATTATTGTAATGGCTAATAACAATCAAAATGTAGTAATTTTAAACCTGGTAAGCGTGACAACAGTAACAGATGATCAACAACTGGTTTTAAATTGATTGTAGCTGTTGCAGACGCTGCAGGAGTGCATTTGCTACTCATTTAGCCGTATAAGGCTAACAAATCAAAGTTTTGTGAATCCAAATACTTCAAGTTCAATAGTTTAGTGTCCAGGTATGTTAAAGCGTCTGAAAAACACGTTGTGCAGTAAATATTAACTTCATAAAATATTATTCTACTACTTTAATAGCTAGTAACAATCAAAATGTAGTAATTTTAAACCTGGTAAGCGTGACAACAGTAACAAGTGCTCAACAACTGGCTTTGAATTGATTGTAGCGGTTGCAGAAGCTGTAGGAGTGCATTTGCAACTCATTTAGCCTTATAAGGCTAGCAAATCAAAGTTTTGTGTATCCAAATATTCAAGTTCAATAGTTTAGTGTTCAGGTAGGTTAAAACGTCTGAAAAACACGTTGTGCAGTAAATTTTAACTTCATAAAATATTATTCGGTTACTGTCATAGCTAGTAACAATCAAAATGTAGTAATTTTAAACCTGGTAAACGTGACAGCAGTAGCAGGTGCTCAATAACTGGCTTTGAATTGATTTCAGCGGTTGCAGACGCTGTAGGAGGGCATTTGCTACTCATTTAGCTTTATAAGGCTAGCAAATCAAAGTGTTGTGTATCCAAATATTCAAGTTCAATAGTTTAGTGTTCAGGTACGTTAAAACGTCTGAAAAACACGTTGTGCAGTAAATTTTAACTTCATAAAATATTATTTGGTTACTGTCATAGCTAGTAACAATCAAAATGTAGTAATTTTAAACCTGGTAAACGTGACAGCAGTAGCACGTGTTCAATAACTTGCTTTGAATCGATTTCAGCGGTTGCAGACGCTGTAGGAGTGCATTTGCCACTCATTTAGCCTTATAAAACTAGCATATCAAAGTTTTGTGTATCCAAATATTCAAGTTCAATAGTTTAGTGTTCAGGTACGTTAAAACGTCTGAAAAACACGTTGTGCAGTAAATTTTAACTTCATAAAATATTATTCGGCTAGTAACAATCAAAATGTAGTAATTTTAAACCTGGTAAACGTGACAGCAGTAGCAGGTGCTCAACAACTGGTTTTGAATTGATTGTAGCTGTTGCATACGCTGCAAGAGTGCATTTGCTACTCTTTTAGCCTTATAAGGCTAACAAATCAAAGTTTTTTGAATCCAAAAAATTCAAGTTCAGTAGTTTAGTATTCAAGTACATTAAAACGTCTGAAAAACACGTTGTACAGTAAATTTTAACTTCAGAAAATATTATTCGGTTACTGTCATAGCTAGTAAGAATCAAAATGTAGTAATTTTAAACCTGGTAAAGGTGACAACAGTAACAGGTGCTCAACAACTCGCTTTGAATTAATTGTAGCTGTTGCAGACGCTGCAGGAGTGCATTTGCTATTCATTTAGCCTTATAAGGCTAACAAATCAAAGTTTTGTAAATCCAAAAAATTCAAGTTCAGTAGTTTAGTATTCAGGTACGTTAAAACGTCTGAAAAACACGTTGTGCGGTAAATATTAACTTCAGAAAATATTATTTGGTTACTGTCATAGCTAGTAACAATCAAAATGTAGTAATTTTAAACCTGGTAAAGGTGACAACAGTAACAGGTGCTCAACAACTCGCTTTGAATTAATTGTAGCTGTTGCAGACGCTGCAGGAGTGCATTTGCTATTCATTTAGCCTTATAAGGCTAAAAATCAAAGTTTTGTAAATCCAAAAAATTTAAGTTCAATAGTTTAGTGTTCAGGTACGTTAAAACGTCTGAAAAACACGTTGTGCGGTAAATATTGACTTCAGAAAATATTATTTGGTTACTGTCATAGCTAGTAAGAATCAAAATGTAGTAATTTTCAACCTGGTAAGCGTGTCAACAGTAACAGATGATCAACAACTGGTTTTAAATTGATTGTAGCTGTTGCAGACGCTGTAGGACTGCATTTGCTACTCATTTAGCTTTATAAGGCTAGCAGATCAAAGTTTTGTGTATCCAAAAAATTCAAGTTCAATAGTTTAGTATTCAGGTACCTTAAAACCTCTGAAAAACACGTTGTGCAGTAAATTTTAACTTCAGAAAATATTATTCGGTTACTGTCATAGCTAGTAAGAATCAAAACTTGGTAATTTCAAACCTAGTAAACTTGACAACAGTAACAGGTGCTCAACAACTGGCTTTGAATTGATTGTAGCTGTTGCATACGCTGCAGGAGTGCATTTTCTACTCTTTTAGCCTTATAAGGCTAACAAATCAAAGTTTTTTGAATCCAAAAAATTCAAGTTCAGTAGTTTAGTATTCAAGTACATTAAAACGTCTGAAAAACACGTTGTGCAGTAAATTTTAACTTCAGAAAATATTATTCGGTTACTGTCATAGCTAGTAAGAATCAAAATGTAGTCATTTTAAACCTGGTAAAGGTGACAACAGTAACAGGTGCTCAACAACTCGCTTTGAATTAATTGTAGCTGTTGCAGACGCTGCAGGAGTGCATTTGCTATTCATTTAGCCTTATAAGGCTAACAAATCAAAGTTTTGTAAATCCAAAAAATTCAAGTTCAGTAGTTTAGTATTCAGGTACGTTAAAACGTCTGAAAAACACGTTGTGCGGTAAATATTAACTTCAGAAAATATTATTCTATTACTGTAATAGCTAGTAACAATCAAAATGTAGTAATTTTAAAACTGGTAAGCGTGCCAACAGTAACAGATGATCACCAACTGGTTTTGAATTGATTGTAGCTGTTGCATACTCTGCAGGAGTGCATTTGCTACTCTTTTTGCCTTATAAGGCTAACAAATCAAAGTTTTGTGAATCCAAGAAATTCAAGTTCAGTAGTTTAGTATTCAGGTACGTTAAAACGTCTGAAAAACACGTTGTGCGGTAAATATTAACTTCAGAAAATATTATTCGGTTACTGTCATAGCTAGTAAGAATCAAAATGTAGTAATTTTCAACCTGGTAAGCATGTCAACAGTAACAGATGATCAACAACTGGTTTTAAATTATTGTAGCTGTTGCAGACGCTGTAGGAGTGCATTTGCTACTCATTTAGCTTTATAAGGCTAGCAGATCAAAGTTTTGTGTATCCAAAAAATTCAAGTTCAATAGTTTAGTATTCAGGTACGTTAAAACCTCTGAAAAACACGTTGTGCAGTAAATTTTAACTTCAGAAAATATTCGGTTACTGTCATAGCTAGTAAGAATCAAAACTTGGTAATTTCAAACCTAGTAAACTTGACAACAGTAACAGGTGCTCAACAACTGGCTTTGAATTGATTGTAGCTGTTGCATGCGCTGCAGGAGTGCATTTGCTACTCTTTTAGCCTTATAAGGCTAACAAATCAAAGTTTTGTGAATCCAAGAAATTCAAGTTCAGTAGTTTAGTATTCAGGTACGTTAAAACGTCTGAAAAACAAGTTGTGCGGAAATATTAACTTCAGAAAATATTATTCTATTACTGTAATAGCTAATAACAATCAAAATGTAGTAATTTTAAACCTGGTAAGCGTGACAACAGTAACAGGTGCTCAATAACTGGCTTTGAATTGATTTCAGCGGTTGCAGACGCTGTATGAGTGCATTTCCTACTCATTTAGCCTTATAAGGCTAACAAAGAAAATTTTTGTGAATCCAAAAAATTCAAGTTTAATATTTTAGAATTCAGGTAAGTTTAAACGTCTGAAAAACACGTTTAGCAGTAAATAATAACTTCAGAAAATATTATTCTACTACTGTAATAGCAAGTAACAATCAAAATGTAGTAATTTTAAACCTGGTAAAAGTGACAGCAGTAGCATGTACTCAATAACTTGCTTTGAATCGATTTCAGCGGTTGCAGACGCTGTAGGAGTGCATTTGCTACTCATTTAGCCTTATAAAACCAGCAAATCAAAGTTTTGTGTATCCAAATATTCAAGTTTAATAGTTTAGTGTTCAGGTACGTTAAAACATCTGAAAAACACGTTGTGCAGTAGATTATAACTTCATAAAATATTATTCGGTTACTGTCATAGCTAGTAACAATCAAAATGTAGTAATTCTAAACCTGGTAAACGTGACAGCAGTAGCAGGTGCTCAACAACTGGTTTTGAATTGATTGTAGCTGTTGAAGACGCTGCAGGAGTGCATTTGCTACTCTTTTAGCCTTATAAGGCTAACAAATCAAAGTTTTTTGAATCCAAAAAATTCAAGTTCAGTAGTTTAGTATTCAAGTACGTTAAAACGTCTGAAAAACACGTTGTGCAGTAAATTTTAACTTCAGAAAATATTATTCTATTACTGTAATAGCTAGTAACAATCAAAATGTAGTAATTTTAAACCTGGTAAGCGTGACAATAGTAACAGATGATCAACAACTGGTTTTAAATTGATTGTAGCTGTTGCAGACGCTGTAGGAGTGCATTTGCTACTCATATAGCCTTATAAGGCTAGCAGATCAAAGTTTTAGTATCCAAAAAATTCAAGTTTAATAGTTTAGTATTCAGGAACGTTTAAACGTCTGAAAAACACGTTGTGCAGTAAATATTAACTTCAGAAAATATTATTCTACTATTGTAATAGCTAGTAACAATCAAAATGTAGTAATTTTAACATTGGTAAGACTGACAGCAGTATCAGGTGCTCAATAACTGGCTTTGAATTAATTCTAGCGGTTGCAGATTCTGTAGGAGTGCATTTGCTACTCATTTAGCCTTATAAGGCAAAGTTTTGTGACTCGAAAAATTCAAGTTTAAAAGCTTAGTATTCAGGTACGTTAAAACGTCTGAAAAACGTGTTGTGCAGTAAATTTTAACTTCAGAAAATATTATTCGGTTACTGTCATAGCTAGTAACAATCAAAATGTAGTAATTTTAAACCTGGTAAGCGTGACAACAGTAACAGGTGCTCAATAACTGGCTTTGAATTGATTTCAGCGGTTGCAGACGCTGCAGGAGGGCATTTGCTACTCATTTAGCCTTATAAGGCTAACAAAGAAAATTTTTGTGAATCCAAAAAATTCAAGTTTAATATTTTAGAATTCAGGTAAGTTAAAACGTTTGAAAAACACGTTTAGCAGTAAATAATAACTTCAGAAAATATTATTCTACTACTGTAATAGCAAGTAACAATCAAAATGTAGTAATTTTAAACCTGGTAAGCGTGACAACAGTAACAAGTGCTCAACAACTGGCTTTGAATTGATTGTAGCGGTTGCAGAAGCTGTAGGAGTGGATTTGCAACTTATTTAGTCTTATAAGGCTAGCAAATCAAAGTTTTGTGTATCCAAATATTCAAGTTCAATAGTTTAGTGTTCAGGTACGTTAAAACGTCTGAAAAACACGTTGTGCAGTAAATTTTAACTTCATAAAATATTATTCGGTTACTGTCATAGCTAGTAACAATCAAAATGTAGTAATTTTAAACCTGGTAAACGTGACAGCAGTAGCAGGTGCTCAATTACTGGTTTTGAATTGATTTCAGCGGTTGCAGACGCTGTAGGAGGGCATTTGCTACACATTTAGCATTATAATGCTAGCAAATCAAAGTTTTGTGTATCTAAATATTCAAGTTCAATAGTTTAGTGTTCAGGTACGTTAAAACGTCTGAAAAAACTCGTTGTGCGTTAAATTTTAATTTCAGAAAATATTATTTCGTTACTGTCATCGCTAGTAACAATCAAAATGTAGTAATTTTAAACCTGGTAAACGTGACAGCAGTAGCATGTGCTCAATAACTTGCTTTGAATCGATTTCAGCGGTTGCAGACGTTGTAGGAGTGCATTTGCTACTCACTTAGCCTTATAAAACCAGCAAATCAAAGTTTTGTGTATCCAAATATTCAAGTTTAATAGTTTAGTATTTAGGTACGTTTAAACGTCTGAAAAACACGTTGTGCAGTAAATATTAACTTCAGAAAATATTATTCTACTATTGTAATAGCTAGTAACAATCAAAATGTAGTAATTTTAACATTGGTAAGACTGACAGCAGTATCAGGTGCTCAATAACTGGCTTTGCATTAATTCTAGCGGTTGCAGACTCTGTAGGAGTGCATTTGCTACCCATTTAGCCTTATAAGGCAAAGTTTTGTGACTCGAAAAATTCAAGTTTAAAAGCTTAGTATTCAGGTACGTTAAAACGTCTGAAAAACGTGTTGTGCAGTAAATTTTAACTTCAGAAAATATTATTCGGTTACTGTCATAGCTAATAACAATCAAAATGTAGTAATTTTAAACCTGGTAAGCGTGACAACAGTAACAGGTGCTCAATAACTGGCTTTGAATTGATTTCAGCGGTTGCAGACGCTGCAGGAAGGCATTTGCTACTCATTTAGCCTTATAAGGCTAACAAAGAAAATTTTTGTGAATCCAAAAAATTCAAGTTTAATATTTTAGAATTCAGGTAAGTTAAAACGTTTGAAAAACACGTTTAGCAGTAAATAATAACTTCAGAAAATATTATTCTACTACTGTAATAGCAAGTAACAATCAAAATGTATTAATTTTAAACCTGGTAAGCGTGACAACAGTAACAAGTGCTCAACAACTGGCTTTGAATTGATTGTAGCGGTTGCAGAAGCTGTAGGAGTGGATTTGCAACTTATTTAGTCTTATAAGGCTAGCAAATCAAAGTTTTGTATATCCAAATATTCAAGTTCAATAGTTTAGTGTTCAGGTACGTTAAAACGTCTGAAAAACACGTTGTGCAGTAAATTTTAACTTCATAAAATATTATTCGGTTACTGTCATAGCTAGTAACAATCAAAATGTAGTAATTTTAAACCTGGTAAACGTGACAGCAGTAGCAGGTGCTCAATTACTGGTTTTGAATTGATTTCATCGGTTGCAGACGCTGTAGGAGGGCATTTGCTACACATTTAGCATTATAAGGCTAGCAAATCAAAGTTTTGTGTATCTAAATATTCAAGTTCAAAAGTTTAGTGTTCAGGTACGTTAAAACGTCTGAAAAAACTCGTTGTGCGTTAAATTTTAATTTCAGAAAATATTATTTCGTTACTGTCATAGCTAGTAAGAATCAAAATGTAGTAATTTTAAACCTGGTAAACGTGACAGCAGTAGCATGTGCTCAATAACTTGCTTTGAATCGATTTCAGCGGTTGCAGACGCTGTAGGAGTGCATTTGCTACTCATTTAGCTTTATAAAACTAGCAAATCAAAGTTTTGTGTATCCAAATATTCAAGTTCAATAGTTTAGTGTTCAGATACGTTAAAACGTCTGAAAAACACGTTGTGCAGTAAATTATAACTTCATAAAATATTATTCGGTTACTGTCATAGCTAGTAACAATCAAAATGTAGTAATTCTAAACCTGGTTAACGTGACAGCAGTAGCATGTGCTCAATAACTTGCTTTGAATCGATTTCAGCGGTTGCAGACGCTGTAGGAGTGCATTTGCTACTCATTTAGCCTTATAAAACCAGCAAATCAAAGTTTTGTGTATCCAAATATTCAAGTTTAATAGTTTAGTATTCAGGTACGTTTAAACGTCTGAAAAACACGTTGTGCAGTAAATATTAACTTCAGAAAATATTATTCTACTATTGTAATAGCTAGTAACAATCAAAATGTAGTAATTTTAACATTGGTAAGACTGACAGCAGTATCAGGTGCTCAATAACTGGCTTTGAATTAATTCTAGCGGTTGCAGATTCTGTAGGAGTGCATTTGCTACTCATTTAGCCTTATAAGGCAAAGTTTTGTGACTCGAAAAATTCAAGTTTAAAAGCTTAGTATTCAGGTACGTTAAAACGTCTGAAAAACGTGTTGTGCAGTAAATTTTAACTTCAGAAAATATTATTCGGTTACTGTCATAGCTAGTAACAATCAAAATGTAGTAATTTTAAACCTGGTAAGCGTGACAACAGTAACAGGTGCTCAATAACTGGCTTTGAATTGATTTCAGCGGTTGCAGACGCTGCAGGAGGGCATTTGCTACTCATTTAGCCTTATAAGGCTAACAAAGAAAATTTTTGTAAATCCAAAAAATTCAAGTTTAATATTTTAGAATTCAGGTAAGTTAAAACGTTTGAAAAACACGTTTAGCAGTAAATAATAACTTCAGAAAATATTATTCTACTACTGTAATAGCAAGTAACAATCAAAATGTAGTAATTTTAAACCTGGTAAGCGTGACAACAGTAACAAGTGCTCAACAACTGGCTTTGAATTGATTGTAGCGGTTGCAGAAGCTGTAGGAGTGGATTTGCAACTTATTTAGTCTTATAAGGCTAGCAAATCAAAGTTTTGTGTATCCAAATATTCAAGTTCAATAGTTTAGTGTTCAGGTACGTTAAAACGTCTGAAAAACACGTTGTGCAGTAAATTTTAACTTCATAAAATATTATTCGGTTACTGTCATAGCTAGTAACAATCAAAATGTAGTAATTTTAAACCTGGTAAACGTGACAGCAGTAGCAGGTGCTCAATTACTGGTTTTGAATTGATTTCAGCGGTTGCAGACGCTGTAGGAGGGCATTTGCTACACATTTAGCATTATAAGGCTAGCAAATCAAAGTTTTGTGTATCTAAATATTCAAGTTCAATAGTTTAGTGTTCAGGTACGTTAAAACGTCTGAAAAAACTCGTTGTGCGTTAAATTTTAATTTCAGAAAATATTATTTCGTTACTGTCATCGCTAGTAACAATCAAAATGTAGTAATTTTAAACCTGGTAAACGTGACAGCAGTAGCATGTGCTCAATAACTTGCTTTGAATCGATTTCAGCGGTTGCAGACGCTGTAGGAGTGCATTTGCTACTCACTTAGCCTTATAAAACCAGCAAATCAAAGTTTTGTGTATCCAAATATTCAAGTTTAATAGTTTAGTATTTAGGTACGTTTAAACGTCTGAAAAACACGTTGTGCAGTAAATATTAACTTCAGAAAATATTATTCTACTATTGTAATAGCTAGTAACAATCAAAATGTAGTAATTTTAACATTGGTAAGACTGACAGCAGTATCAGGTGCTCAATAACTGGCTTTGCATTAATTCTAGCGGTTGCAGACTCTGTAGGAGTGCATTTGCTACCCATTTAGCCTTATAAGGCAAAGTTTTGTGACTCGAAAAATTCAAGTTTAAAAGCTTAGTATTCAGGTACGTTAAAACGTCTGAAAAACGTGTTGTGCAGTAAATTTTAACTTCAGAAAATATTATTCGGTTACTGTCATAGCTAGTAACAATCAAAATGTAGTAATTTTAAACCTGGTAAGCGTGACAACAGTAACAGGTGCTCAATAACTGGCTTTGAATTGATTTCAGCGGTTGCAGACGCTGCAGGAGGGCATTTGCTACTCATTTAGCCTTATAAGGCTAACAAAGAAAATTTTTGTGAATCCAAAAAATTCAAGTTTAATATTTTAGAATTCAGGTAAGTTAAAACGTTTGAAAAACACGTTTAGCAGTAAATAATAACTTCAGAAAATATTATTCTACTACTGTAATAGCAAGTAACAATCAAAATGTATTAATTTTAAACCTGGTAAGCGTGACAACAGTAACAAGTGCTCAACAACTGGCTTTGAATTGATTGTAGCGGTTGCAGAAGCTGTAGGAGTGGATTTGCAACTTATTTAGTCTTATAAGGCTAGCAAATCAAAGTTTTGTATATCCAAATATTCAAGTTCAATAGTTTAGTGTTCAGGTACGTTAAAACGTCTGAAAAACACGTTGTGCAGTAAATTTTAACTTCATAAAATATTATTCGGTTACTGTCATAGCTAGTAACAATCAAAATGTAGTAATTTTAAACCTGGTAAACGTGACAGCAGTAGCAGGTGCTCAATTACTGGTTTTGAATTGATTTCAGCGGTTGCAGACGCTGTAGGAGGGCATTTGCTACACATTTAGCATTATAAGGCTAGCAAATCAAAGTTTTGTGTATCTAAATATTCAAGTTCAAAAGTTTAGTGTTCAGGTACGTTAAAACGTCTGAAAAAACTCGTTGTGCGTTAAATTTTAATTTCAGAAAATATTATTTCGTTACTGTCATAGCTAGTAAGAATCAAAATGTAGTAATTTTAAACCTGGTAAACGTGACAGCAGTAGCATGTGCTCAATAACTTGCTTTGAATCGATTTCAGCGGTTGCAGACGCTGTAGGAGTGCATTTGCTACTCATTTAGCTTTATAAAACTAGCAAATCAAAGTTTTGTGTATCCAAATATTCAAGTTCAATAGTTTTGTGTTCAGATACGTTAAAACGTCTGAAAAACACGTTGTGCAGTAAATTATAACTTCATAAAATATTATTCGGTTACTGTCATAGCTAGTAACAATCAAAATGTAGTAATTCTAAACCTGGTTAACGTGACAGCAGTAGCATGTGCTCAATAACTTGCTTTGAATCGATTTCAGCGGTTGCAGACGCTGTAGGAGTGCATTTGCTACTCATTTAGCCTTATAAAACCAGCAAATCAAAGTTTTGTGTATCCAAATATTCAAGTTTAATAGTTTAGTATTCAGGTACGTTTAAACGTCTGAAAAACACGTTGTGCAGTAAATATTAACTTCAGAAAATATTATTCTACTATTGTAATAGCTAGTAACAATCAAAATGTAGTAATTTTAACATTGGTAAGAGTGACAGCAGTATCAGGTGCTCAATAACTGGCTTTGAATTAATTCTAGCGGTTGCAGACTCTGTAGAAGTGCATTTGCTACTCATTTAGCCTTATAAGGCAAAGTTTTGTGACTCGAAAAAATTCAAGTTTAAAAGCTTAGTATTCAGGTACGTTAAAACGTCTGAAAAACACGCTGTGCAGTAAATATTAACTTCGGAAAATATTATTCGACTACTATAATAGCTTGTGACAATCAACATGTAATAATGTAAACCCTGGTAAGCGTGACAGCAACAACAAGTGCTCATTAACTGGCTTTGAATTGATTTTAGTGGTTGTAGACGCTGTAAGTGTGCTTTTGCTACTCATTTAGCCATATAAGGCTACTAAATTTGATTCTTCTGCATCCAAAAAATTTAGGTTCAATAGTTTAGTATTCAGGTAGCTAAAACTTCTAAAAAACAAGTTGTGCAATAAATATTAACTTCAGAAAATATTCTTCTACTACTGTAATAGCTAGTAACCATCAAATTGTAGTAATTTTAATCCTGGTAAGCGCGACAGCAGTAGCAGGTGCTCAATAACTGGTTTTAATTTAATTGTACTGGTTTCAGACGCTGTAAGGGTGCATTTGCTACTCATTTAGCCGTATAAGGCTAACAAATCAAATTTTTGAGCATTCATAAAATTCAATTTCAATAGTTTAGAATTCAGGTACATTAAAACGTTTAAAAAACACGTTGTGCAGAAAATATTAACTTCAGAAAATATTATTCTACTACTGTAATAGCTAGTAACAATCAAAATTTAGTAATTTTAACCCTGGTAATTGTGAAACCAGTAGCACCTGCTCAATAACAGGATTTGAATTGATTGTAGCAGTTGCAAATGCTGTAAGAGTGCATTTGCTACTCATTTAGCCCTATAAGGATAACAAATCAAATTGTTGTGCCGCCAAAAAATTCAAATGCAATAGTTTAGTATACAGTAATGTTAAAACGTTTGCAAAACACGTTGTGCAGTAAATAATAACTTCAGAAACTATTATTCTACTACTGTAATAGCTAACAACAATCAAAATGTAGTAATTTTAAACCTGGTAAACGTGACAGCAGTAGCAGGTGCTCAATTACCGCTTTGAATTGATTTCAGCGGTTGCAGACGCTGTAAGAGTGCATTTGCTATTCATTTAGCCTTATAAGGCTAACAAATCAAAGTTTTGTGAATCCAAGAAATTCAAGTTCAGTAGTTTAGTATTCAGGTACGTTAAAACGTCTGAAAAACACGTTGTGCGGTAAATACTAACTTCAGAAAATATTATTCTATTACTGTAATAGCTAATAACAATCAAAATGTAGTAATTTTAAACCTGGTAAACGTGACAGCAGTAGCAGGTGCTCAATTACTGTCTTTGAATTGATTTCAGCGGTTGCAGACGCTGTAGGAGGGCATTTGCTACTCATTTAGCCTTATAAGGCTAGCAAATCAAAGTTTTGTGTATCCAAATATTCAAGTTCAATAGTTATGGTTCAGGTACATTAAAACGTCTGAAAAAACACGTTGTGCAGTAAATTTTAACTTCATAAAATATTATTTGGTTACTGTCATAGCTAGTAACAATCAAAATGTAGTAATTTTAAACCTAGTAAACGTGACAGCAGTAGCATGTGCTCAATAACTTGCTTTGAATCGATTTCAGCGGTTGCAGACGCTGTAGGAGTGCATTTGCTACTCATTTAGCCTTATAAAACTAGCAAATCAAAGTTTTGTGTATCCAAATATTCAAGTTTAATAGTTTAGTGTTCAGGTATGTGAAAACGTCTGAAAACCACGTTGTGCAGTAAATTTTAACTTCATAAAATATTATTCGGTTACTGTCATAGCTAGTAACAATCAAAATGTAGTAACTTTAAACATGGAAAGCGCGACAGCAGTACCAGCTGCTCAATAACTGGTTTTATATTAATTGTACTGGTTTCAGACACTGTAAGAGTGCATTAGCTACTCATTTAGCTTGATAATTCTAACATATCAAATTTTTGTGCATTAAAAAAAATCAAATTCAATTGTTTAGTATTCAGGTACGTTAAAACGTCTGCAAAACACGTTGTGCAGTAAATATTAACTTCAGAAAATAGTATTCTACTACTGTAATAGCTAGTAACAGTCAAAATGTAGTAACTTCAACCCTTGTAAGCTTGACAGCAGTAGCAGGTGCACAATAAATGGCTTTGAATTTATTGTAGCGGTTGCAGAAGCTGTAAGAGTGCATTTACTACTTATTTAGCCTTATAAGGCTAACAAATCAAAGTTTCGTGAATCCCAAAGATTCAAGTTTAATAGTTTAGTATTCAGGTACGTAAAACGTTTGAAAAACACGTTGTGCAGTAAATATTAACTTCAGAAAATATTATTCTACTATTGTAATAGCTAGTAACAATCAAAATGTAGTAGTAATTTTAACATTGGTAAGCTTGACAGCAGTATCAGGTGCTCAATAACTGGCTTTGAATTAATTTTAGCGGTTGCAGCCGCTGTAGGAGTGCATTTGCTACTTATTTCGCACTATAAGGTTAAAAAATCAAAGATTTGTGAATCCAAAAGATTCAAGATCAATAGTTTAGTTTTCAGGTACGTTAAAACGTCTGAAAAACACGTTGTGCAGTAAATATTAAATTCAAAAAATTTAATTCTACTACTGTAATAGCTAGTAACAATCAAAATTTAGTAATTTTAAACCTGGTAAGCGTGACAGCAGTAGCAGGTGCTCAATAACTAGATTTGAATTTATTGTAGCGGTTGCAGAAGCTGTAAGAGTGCATTTGCTACTCATTTAGCCTTATAAGGCTAACAAATAAAATTTTTGTTAATCCAAAAAATTCAAGTTCAATAGTTTAGTATTCAGGTACGTTAAAACGTCTGCAAAACACGTTGTGCAGTAAATATTAACTTCAGAAAATATTATTCTACTACTGTAATAGCTAGTAACAGTCAAAATGTAGTAACTTCAACCCTTGTAAGCTTGACAGCAGTAGCAGGTGCACAATAAATGGCTTTGAATTTATTGTAGCGGTTGCAGCCGCTGTAGGAGTGCATTTGCTACTCATTTAGCTTTGTAAGGCTAACAAATAAAATTTTTGTGAATCCAAAAAATTCAAGTTCAATAGTTTAGTATTCAGGTACGTTAAAACGTCTGAAAAACACGTTGTGCAGTAAATATTAAACTCAAAAAATGTTATTCTACTACTGTAATAGCTATTAACAATCAAAATTTAGTAATTTTAAATCTGGTAAGCGTGACAGCAGTAGCAGGTGCTCAATAACTGGCTTTGAATTAATTTTAGCGGTTGCAGACTCTGTAGGAGTGCATTTGCTACTCATTTAGCTTTGTAAGGCTATAAAATAAAATTTTTGTGAATCCAAAAAATTCAAGTTCAATAGTTTAGTATTCAGGTACGTTAAAACGTTTGAAAAACACGTTGTGCAGTAAATATTAAATTCAAAAAATGTTATTCAACTACTGTAATAGCTAGTAACAATCAAAATGTAGTAATTTTAACCCCGGTAAGCGTGACAGCAGTAGCAGGTGCTCAATAACTGGCTTTGAATTAATTTTAGCGGTTGCAGACTCTGTAGGAGTGCATTTGCTACTCATTTAGCTTTGTAAGGCTATAAAATAAAATTTTTGTGAATCCAAAAAATTCAAGTTCAATAGTTTAGTATTCAGGTACGTTAAAACGTCTGACAAACACGTTGTGCAGTAAATATTAAATTCAAAAAATGTTATTCAATTACTGTAATAGCTAGTAACAATCAAAATGTAGTAATTTTAACCCCGGTAAGCGTGACAGCAGTAGCAGGTGCTCAATAACTGGCTTTGAATTAATTTTAGCGGTTGCAGACTCTGTAGGAGTGCATTTGCTACTCATTTAGCTTTGTAAGGCTAACAAATAAAATTTTTGTGAATCCAAAAAATTCAAGTTCAATAGTTTAGTATTCAGGTACGTTAAAACGTTTGAAAAACACGTTGTGCAGTAAATATTAAATTCAAAAAATGTTATTCTACTACTGTAATAGCTAGTAACAATCAAAATTTAATCATTTTAAACTTGGTAAACGTGACAACAGTAGCAGGTGCTCAATAACTGGCTTTGAATTTATTGTAGCGGTTGCAGAAGCTGTAAGAGTGCCCTTGCTACTCATTTAGCCTTATAAGACTAACAAATACAATTTTTGTGAATCCAAAAAGTTTAAGTTCAATAGTTTAGTATTCAGGTACGTTAAAACGTCTGCAAAACACGTTGTGCAGTAATTATTAACTTTATAAAATATTATTCTACTACTGTACAAGCTAGTAACAATCAAAATGTAGTAATTTTAAACCTGGTACGCGTTACAACAGTAACAGGTGCTCAATAACTGGCTTTGAATTGATTGTAGCGGTTTCAGCCGCTGTAGGAGAGCATTTGCTACTTATTTAGCCTTATAAGGCTAACGAATCAAAGTTTTGTGAATCCCAAAGATTCATGTTCAATAGTTTAGTATTCAGGTACGTTAAAACGTCTGAAAAACCCGTTGTGCAGTAAATATTAACTTCAGAAAATATTATTCTACTACTGTAATAGCTAGTAACAGTCAAAATGTAGTAACTTCAACATTTGTAAGCTTGACAGCAGTAGCAGGTGCTCAATAACTGGCTTTGAATTTATTGTAGCGGTTGCAGAAGCTGTAAGAGTGCATTTACTACTTATTTAGCCTTATAAGGCTAACAAATCAAAGTTTCGTGAATCCCAAAGATTCAAGTTTAATAGTTTAGTATTCAGGTATGTTTAAACGTCTGAAAAACACGTTGTGCAGTAAATATTAACTTCAGAAAATATTATTCTACTATTGTAATAGCTAGTAACAATCAAAATGTAGTAATTTTAACATTGGTAAGCGTGACAGCAGTATCAGGTGCTCAATAACTGGCTTTGAATTAATTCTAGCGGTTGCAGACTCTGTAGGAGTGCATTTGCTACTCATTTAGCTTTATAAGGCTAACAAATAAAATTTTTGCGACTCGAAAAAATTCAAGTTCAATAGTTTAGTATTCAGGTACGTTAAAACTTCTGAAAAACACGCTGTGCAGTAAATATTAACTTCAGAAAATATTATTCTACTACTATAATAGCTTGTGACAATCAACATGTAATAATGTAAACCCTGGTAAGAGTGACAGCAACAACAAGTGCTCATTAACTGGCTTTGTATTGATTTTAGTGGTTGTAGACGCTGTAAGTGTGCTTTTGCTACTCATTTAGCCATATAAGGCTACTAAATTTGATTCTTCTGCATCCAAAAAATTCAGGTTCAATAGTTTAGTATTCAGGTAGCTAAAACTTCTAAAAAACAAGTTGTGCAATAAATATTAACTTCAGAAAATATTCTTCTACTACTGTAATAGCTAGTAACCATCAAATTGTAGTAATTTTAATCCTGGTAAGCGCGACAGCAGTAGCAGGTGCTCAATAACTGGTTTTAATTTAATTGTACTGGTTTCAGACGCTGTAAGGGTGCATTTGCTACTCATTTAGCCGTATAAGGCTAACAAATCAAATTTTTGAGCATTCATAAAATTCAAGTTCAATAGTTTAGAATTCAGGTACATTAAAACGTTTAAAAAACACGTTGTGCAGAAAATATTAACTTCAGAAAATATTATTCTACTACTGTAATAGCTAGTAACAATCAAAATTTAGTAATTTTAACCCTGGTAATTGTGAAACCAGTAGCACCTGCTCAATAACAGGATTTGAATTGATTGTAGCAGTTGCAAATGCTGTAAGAGTGCATTTGCTACTCATTTAGCCCTATAAGGATAACAAATCAAATTGTTGTGCCGCCAAAAAATTCAAATGCAATAGTTTAGTATACAGTAATGTTAAAACGTTTGCAAAACACGTTGTGCAGTAAATAATAACTTCAGAAACTATTATTCTACTACTGTAATAGCTAATAACAATCAAAATGTAGTAATTTTAAACCTGGTAAACGTGACAGCAGTAGCAGGTGCTCAATTACCGCTTTGAATTGATTTCAGCGGTTGCAGACGCTGTAAGAGTGCATTTGCTACTCATTTAGCCTTATAAGGCTAACAAATCAAAGTTTTGTGAATCCAAGAAATTCAAGTTCAGTAGTTTAGTATTCAGGTACGTTAAAACGTCTGAAAAACACGTTGTGCGGTAAATACTAACTTCAGAAAATATTATTCTATTACTGTAATAGCAAATAACAATCAAAATGTAGTAATTTTAAATCTGGTAAACGTGACAGCAGTAGCAGGTGCTCAATAATTTGCTTTGAATCGATTTCAGCGGTTGCAGACGCTGTAGGAGTGTATTTGCTACTCATTTAGCTTTATAAAACTAGCAAATCAAAGTTTTGTGTATCCAAATATTCAAGTTCAATAGTTTAGTGTTCAGGTACGTTAAAACGTCTGAAAAAACTCGTTGTGCGTTAAATTTTAATTTCAGAAAATATTATTTCGTTACTGTCATAGCTAGTAACAATCAAAATGTAGTAATTTTACACCTGGTAAACGTGACAGCAGTAGCATGTGCTCAATAATTTGCTTTGAATCGATTTCAGCGGTTGCAGACGCTGTAGGAGTGTATTTGCTACTCATTTAGCTTTATAAAACTAGCAAATCAAAGTTTTGTGTATCCAAATATTCAAGTTCAATAGTTTAGTGTTCAGATACGTTAAAACGTCTGAAAAACACGTTGTGCAGTAAATTATAACTTCATAAAATATTATTCGGTTACTGTCATAGCTAGTAACAATCAAAATGTAGTAATTCTAAACCTGGTTAACGTGACAGCAGTAGCATGTGCTCAATAACTTGCTTTGAATCGATTTCAGCGGTTGCAGACGCTGTAGGAGTGCATTTGCTACTCATTTAGCCTTATAAAACCAGCAAATCAAAGTTTTGTGTATCCAAATATTCAAGTTTAATAGTTTAATATTCAGGTACGTTTAAACGTCTGAAAAACACGTTGTGCAGTAAATATTAACTTCAGAAAATATTATTCTACTATTGTAATAGCTAGTAACAATCAAAATGTAGTAATTTTAACATTGGTAAGAGTTACAGCAGTATCAGGTGCTCAATAACTGGCTTTGAATTAATTCTAGCGGTTGCAGACTCTGTAGAAGTGCATTTGCTACTCATTTAGCCTTATAAGGCAAAGTTTTGTGACTCGAAAAAATTCAAGTTTAAAAGCTTAGTATTCAGGTACGTTAAAACGTCTGAAAAACACGTTGTGCGGTAAATACTAACTTCAGAAAATATTATTCTATTACTGTAATAGCAAATAACAATCAAAATGTAGTGATTTTAAACCTGGTAAACGTGACAGCAGTAGCAGGTGCTCAATTACTGTCTTTGAATTGATTTCAGCGGTTGCAGACGCTGTAGGAGGGCATTTGCTACTCATTTAGCCTTATAAGGCTAGCAAATCAAAGTTTTGTGTATCCAAATATTCAAGTTCAATAGTTATGGTTCAGGTACGTTAAAACGTCTGAAAAAACACGTTGTGCAGTAAATTTTAACTTCATAAAATATTATTTGGTTACTGTCATAGCTAGTAACAATCAAAATGTAGTAATTTTAAACCTGGTAAACGTGACAGCAGTAGCACGTGCTCAATAACTTGCTTTGAATCGATTTCAGCGGTTGCAGACGCTGTAGGAGTGCATTTGCTACTCATTTAGCCTTATAAAACTAGCAAATCAAAGTTTTGTGTATCCAAATATTCAAGTTTAATAGTTTAGTGTTCAGGTATGTGAAAACGTCTGAAAAACACGTTGTGCAGTAAATTTTAACTTCATAAAATATTATTCGGTTACTGTCATAGCTAGTAACAATCAAAATGTAGTAACTTTAAACATGGAAAGCGCGACAGCAGTACCAGCTGCTCTATAACTGGTTTTATATTAATTGTACTGGTTTCAGACACTGTAAGAGTGCATTAGCTACTCATTTAGCTTGATAATTCTAACATATCAAATTTTTGTGCATTAAAAAAAATCAAATTCAATTGTTTAGTATTCAGGTACGTTAAAACGTCTGAAAAACAAGTTGCGCAGTAATTATTAACTTTAGAAAATATTATTCTACTACTGTAATAGCTAGTAAAAATCAAAATGTAGTAATTTTAACCTTGGTGAGAGTAACAGCAGTAGGAGGTGCGCAGTAACTGGTTTTGAATAGATTTCAGCGGTTGCAGCCCCTGCA
The DNA here is from genome assembly GCA_940337035.1 of Agriotes lineatus. Taxonomy (NCBI): domain Eukaryota; kingdom Metazoa; phylum Arthropoda; class Insecta; order Coleoptera; family Elateridae; genus Agriotes; species Agriotes lineatus. The sequence continues at coordinate 78,648 of CALNHX010001692.1, forward strand.
AGAGTGCATTTGCTACTCATTTAGCCTTATAAGGCTAACAAATAAAATTTTTGTGAATCCATAAAATTCAAGTTCAATAGTTTAGTATTCAGGTACGTAAAACGTTTGAAAAACACGTTGTGCAGTAAATATTAACTTCAGAAAATATTATTCTACTATTGTAATAGCTAGTAACAATCAAAATGTAGTAATTTTAACATTGGTAAGCTTGACAGCAGTATCAGGTGCTCAATAACTGGCTTTGAATTAATTTTAGCGGTTGCAGCCGCTGTAGGAGTGCATTTGCTACTTATTTCGCACTATAGGGTTAAAAAATCAAAGATTTGTGAATCCAAAAGATTCAAGATCAATAGTTTAGTTTTCAGGTACGTTAAAACGTCTGAAAAACACGTTGTGCAGTAAATATTAAATTCAAAAAATTTAATTCTACTACTGTAATAGCTAGTAACAATCAAAATTTAGTAATTTTAAACCTGGTAAGCGTGACAGCAGTAGCAGGTGCTCAATAACTAGATTTGAATTTATTGTAGCGGTTGCAGAAGCTGTAAGAGTGCATTTGCTACTCATTTAGCCTTATAAGGCTAACAAATAAAATTTTTGTTAATCCAAAAAATTCAAGTTTAATAGTTTAGTATTCAGGTACGTTAAAACGTCTGCAAAACACGTTGTGCAGTAAATATTAACTTCAGAAAATATTATTCTACTACTGTAATAGCTAGTAACAGTCAAAATGTAGTAACTTCAACCCTTGTAAGCTTGACAGCAGTAGCAGGTGCACAATAAATGGCTTTGAATTTATTGTAGCGGTTGCAGCCGCTGTAGGAGTGCATTTGCTACTCATTTAGCTTTGTAAGGCTAACAAATAAAATTTTTGTGAATCCAAAAAATTCAAGTTCAATAGTTTAGTATTCAGGTACGTTAAAACGTCTGAAAAACACGTTGTGCAGTAAATATTAAATTCAAAAAATGTTATTCTACTACTGTAATAGCTATTAACAATCAAAATTTAGTAATTTTAAATCTGGTAAGCGTGACAGCAGTAGCAGGTGCTCAATAACTGGCTTTGAATTCATTTTAGCGGTTGCAGACTCTGTAGGAGTGCATTTGCTACTCATTTAGCTTTGTAAGGCTATAAAATAAAATTTTTGTGAATCCAAAAAATTCAAGTTCAATAGTTTAGTATTCAGGTACGTTAAAACGTCTGACAAACACGTTGTGCAGTAAATATTAAATTCAAAAAATGTTATTCTACTACTGTAATAGCTAGTAACAATCAAAATGTAGTAATTTTAACCCCGGTAAGCGTGACAGCAGTAGCAGGTGCTCAATAACTGGCTTTGAATTAATTTTAGCGGTTGCAGACTCTGTAGGAGTGCATTTGCTACTCATTTAGCTTTGTAAGGCTAACAAATAAAATTTTTGTGAATTCAAAAAATTCAAGTTCAATAGTTTAGTATTCAGGTACGTTAAAACGTTTGAAAAACACGTTGTGCAGTAAATATTAAATTCAAAAAATGTTATTCTACTACTGTAATAGCTAGTAACAATCAAAATTTAATAATTTTAAACTTGGTAAGCGTGACAACAGTAGCAGGTGCTCAATAACTGGCTTTGAATTTATTGTAGCGGTTGCAGAAGCTGTAAGAGTGCCCTTGCTACTCATTTAGCCTTATAAGACTAACAAATACAATTTTTGTGAATCCAAAAAGTTTAAGTTCAATAGTTTAGTATTCAGGTACGTTAAAACGTCTGCAAAACACGTTGTGCAGTAATTATTAACTTTATAAAATATTATTCTACTACTGTACAAGCTAGTAACAATCAAAATGTAGTAATTTTAAACCTGGTACTCGTTACAACAGTAACAGGTGCTCAATAACTGGCTTTGAATTGATTGTAGCGGTTGCAGCCGCTGTAGGAGAGCATTTGCTACTTATTTAGGCTTATAAGGCTAACGAATCAAAGTTTTGTGAATCCCAAAGATTCAAGTTCAATAGTTTAGTATTCAGGTACGTTGTGCAGTAAATATTAGTTTCAGAAAATATTATTCTACTACTGTAATAGCTAGTAACAGTCAAAATGTAGTAACTTCAACCCTTGTAAGCTTGACAGCAGTAGCAGGTGCTCAATAACTGGCTTTGAATTTATTGTAGCGGTTGCAGAAGCTGTAAGAGTGCATTTACTACTTATTTAGCCTTATAAGGCTAACAAATCAAAGTTTCGTGAATCCCAAAGATTCAAGTTCAATAGTTTAGTATTCAGGTATGTTTAAACGTCTGAAAAACACGTTGTGCAGTAAATATTAACTTCAGAAAATATTATTCTACTATTGTAATAGCTAGTAACAATCAAAATGTAGTAATTTTAACATTGGTAAGCGTGACAGCAGTATCAGGTGCTCAATAACTGGCTTTGAATTAATTCTAGCGGTTGCAGACTCTGTAGGAGTGCATTTGCTACTCATTTAGCTTTATAAGGCTAACAAATAAAATTTTTGCGACTCGAAAAAATTCAAGTTCAATAGTTTAGTATTCAGGTACGTTAAAACATCTGCAAAACACGTTGTGCAGTAAATATTAACTTCAGAAAATATTATTCTACTACTATAATAGCTTGTGACAATCAACATGTAATAATGTAAACCCTGGTAAGAGTGACAGCAACAACAAGTGCTCATTAACTGGCTTTGTATTGATTTTAGTGGTTGTAGACGCTGTAAGTGTGCTTTTGCTACTCATTTAGCCATATAAGGCTACTAAATTTGATTCTTCTGCATCCAAAAAATTCAGGTTCAATAGTTTAGTATTCAGGTACGTTTAAACGTCTGAAAAACACATTGTGCAGTAAATATTAACTTCAGAAAATATTATTCTACTATTGTAATAGCTAGTAACCATCAAAATGTAGTAATTTTAACATTGGTAAGCGTGACAGCAGTATCAGGTGCTCAACAACTGGCTTTGAATTTATTATAGCGGTTGCAGAAGCTGTAAGACTGCATTTGCTACTCATTTAGCCTTATAAGGCTAACAAATAAAATTTTTGTGAACCCAAAAAATTCAAGTTCAATAGTTTAGTATTCAGGTTCGTTAAAACATCTGCAAAACACGTTGTGCAGTAAATATTAACTTCAGGAAATATTATTCTACTACCGTACAAGCTAGTAACAATCAAATTGTAGTAATTTTAACCCTGGTAAGCGTGACAGCAGTAGCAGGTGCTCAATAACTGGCTTTGAATTAATTTTAGCGGTTGCAGACTCTGTAGGAGTGCATTTGCTACTCATTTAGCCTTATAAGGCTAACAAATACAATTTTTGTGAATCCAAAAAGTTCAAGTTCAATAGTTTAGTATTCAGGTACGTTAAAACGTCTGAAAACACGTTGTGCAGTAAATATTAACTTCATAAAATATTATTCTACTACTGTACAAGCTAGTAACAATCAAAATGTAGTAATTTTAAACCTGGTAAGCGTTACAACAGTAACAGGTGCTCAAAAACTGGCTTTGAATTAATTGTAGCGGTTGCAGCCGCTGTAGGAGTGCATTTCCTACTTATTTAGCCTTATAAGGCTAACAAATCAAAGTTTTGTGAATCCCAAAGATTCAAGTTCAATAGTTTAGTATTCAGGTACGTTAAAACGTCTGAAAAACACGTTGTGCAGTAAATATTAACTTCATAAAATATTATTCTACTACTTTAATAGCTAGTAACAATCAAAATGTAGTAATTTTAACCCTGGTAAGCCTGACAGCAGTAGCAGGTGCTCAAAAACTGGCTTTGAATTAATTGTAGCGGTTGCAGCCGCTGTAGGAGTGCATTTCCTACTTATTTAGCCTTATAAGGCTAACAAATCAAAGTTTTGTGAATCCCAAAGATTCAAGTTCAATAGTTTAGTATTCAGGTACGTTAAAACGTCTGAAAAACACGTTGTGCAGTAAATATTAACTTCATAAAATATTATTCTACTACTTTAATAGCTAGTAACAATCAAAATGTAGTAATTTTAACCCTGGTAAGCGTGACAGCAGTAGCAGGTGCTCAATAACTGGCTTTGAATTAATTTTAGCGGTTGCAGACTCTGTAGGAGTGCATTTGATACTCATTTAGCTTTGTAAGGCTAACAAATAAAATTTTTGTGAATCCAAAAAATTCAAGTTCAATAGTTTAGTATTCAGGTACGTTAAAACGCCTAAAAAACACGTTGTGCAGTAAATATTAAATTCAAAAAATGTTATTCTACTACTGTAATAGCTAGTAACAATCAAAATGTAGTAATTTTAACCCTGGTAAGCGTGACAGCAGTAGCAGGTGCTCAATAACTGGCTTTGAATTTATTGTAGCGGTTGCAGAAGCTGTAAGAGTGCATTTGCTACTCATTTAGCCTTATAAGACTAACAAATACAATTTTTGTGAATCCAAAAAGTTCAAGTTCAATAGTTTAGTATTCAGGTACGTTAAAACGTCTGAAAACACGTTGTGCAGTAAATATTAACTTCATAAAATATTATTCTACTACTGTACAAGCTAGTAACAATCAAAATGTAGTAATTTTAAACCTGGTAAGCGTTACAACAGTAACAGGTGCTCAAAAACTGGCTTTGAATTAATTGTAGCGGTTGCAGCCGCTGTAGGAGTGCATTTCCTACTTATTTAGCCTTATAAGGCTAACAAATCAAAGTTTTGTGAATCCCAAAGATTCAAGTTCAATAGTTTAGTATTCAGGTACGTTAAAACGTCTGAAAAACACGTTGTGCAGTAAATATTAACTTCATAAAATATTATTCTACTACTTTAATAGCTAGTAACAATCAAAATGTAGTAATTTTAACCCTGGTAAGCCTGACAGCAGTAGCAGGTGCTCAAAAACTGGCTTTGAATTAATTGTAGCGGTTGCAGCCGCTGTAGGAGTGCATTTCCTACTTATTTAGCCTTATAAGGCTAACAAATCAAAGTTTTGTGAATCCCAAAGATTCAAGTTCAATAGTTTAGTATTCAGGTACGTTAAAACGTCTGAAAAACACGTTGTGCAGTAAATATTAACTTCATAAAATATTATTCTACTACTTTAATAGCTAGTAACAATCAAAATGTAGTAATTTTAACCCTGGTAAGCGTGACAGCAGTAGCAGGTGCTCAATAACTGGCTTTGAATTAATTTTAGCGGTTGCAGACTCTGTAGGAGTGCATTTGATACTCATTTAGCTTTGTAAGGCTAACAAATAAAATTTTTGTGAATCCAAAAAATTCAAGTTCAATAGTTTAGTATTCAGGTACGTTAAAACGCCTAAAAAACACGTTGTGCAGTAAATATTAAATTCAAAAAATGTTATTCTACTACTGTAATAGCTAGTAACAATCAAAATGTAGTAATTTTAACCCTGGTAAGCGTGACAGCAGTAGCAGGTGCTCAATAACTGGCTTTGAATTTATTGTAGCGGTTGCAGAAGCTGTAAGAGTGCATTTGCTACTCATTTAGCCTTATAAGACTAACAAATACAATTTTTGTGAATCCAAAAAGTTCAAGTTCAATAGTTTAGTATTCAGGTACGTTAAAACGTCTGAAAACACGTTGTGCAGTAAATATTAACTTCATAAAATATTATTCTACTACTGTACAAGCTAGTAACAATCAAAATGTAGTAATTTTAAACCTGGTAAGCGTTACAACAGTAACAGGTGCTCAAAAACTGGCTTTGAATTAATTGTAGCGGTTGCAGCCGCTGTAGGAGTGCATTTCCTACTTATTTAGCCTTATAAGGCTAACAAATCAAAGTTTTGTGAATCCCAAAGATTCAAGTTCAATAGTTTAGTATTCAGGTACGTTAAAACGTCTGAAAAACACGTTGTGCAGTAAATATTAACTTCATAAAATATTATTCTACTACTTTAATAGCTAGTAACAATCAAAATGTAGTAATTTTAACCCTGGTAAGCGTGACAGCAGTAGCAGGTGCTCAATAACTGGCTTTGAATTAATTTTAGCGGTTGCAGACTCTGTAGGAGTGCATTTGATACTCATTTAGCTTTGTAAGGCGAACAAATAAAATTTTTGTGAATCCAAAAAATTCAAGTTCAATAGTTTAGTATTCAGGTACGTTAAAACGCCTAAAAAACACGTTGTGCAGTAAATATTAAATTCAAAAAATGTTATTCTACTACTGTAATAGCTAGTAACAATCAAAATGTAGTAATTTTAACCCTGGTAAGCGTGACAGCAGTAGCAGGTGCTCAATAACTGGCTTTGAATTTATTGTAGCGGTTGCAGAAGCTGTAAGAGTGCATTTGCTACTCATTTAGCCTTATAAGACTAACAAATACAATTTTTGTGAATCCAAAAAGTTCAAGTTCAATAGTTTAGTATTCAGGTACGTTAAAACGTCTGAAAACACGTTGTGCAGTAAATATTAACTTCATAAAATATTATTCTACTACTGTACAAGCTAGTAACAATCAAAATGTAGTAATTTTAAACCTGGTAAGCGTTACAACAGTAACAGGTGCTCAAAAACTGGCTTTGAATTAATTGTAGCGGTTGCAGCCGCTGTAGGAGTGCATTTCCTACTTATTTAGCCTTATAAGGCTAACAAATCAAAGTTTTGTGAATCCCAAAGATTCAAGTTCAATAGTTTAGTATTCAGGTACGTTAAAACGTCTGAAAAACACGTTGTGCAGTAAATATTAACTTCATAAAATATTATTCTACTACTTTAATAGCTAGTAACAATAAAAATTTAGTAATTTTAAACCTGGTAAGCGTGACAGCAGTAGCAGGTGCTCAATAACTGGCTTTGAATTTATTGTAGCTGTTGCAGAAGTTGTAAGAGTGCATTTGCTACTCATTTAGCCTTATAAGGCTAACAAATTAAATTTTTGTGAATCCAAAAAATTCAAGTTGAATAGTTTAGTATTCAGGTACGTTAAAACGTCTGCAAAACACGTTGTGCAGTAAATATTAACTTCAGAAAATATTATTCTACTACTGTACAAGCTAGTAACAATCAAAATGTAGTAATTTTAAACCTGGTAAGCGTTACAACAGTCACAGGTGCTCAATAACTGGCTTTGAATTGATTGTAGCGGTTGCAGCCGCTGTAGGAGTGCATTACTACTTATTTAGCCTTATATGGCTAACAAATCAAAGTTTTGAGAATCCCAAAGATTCAAGTTCAATAGTTTAGTATTCAGGTACGTTTAAGCGTCTGAAAAACACGTTGTGCAGTAAATATTAACTTCAGAAAATATTATTCTACTATTGTAATAGCTAGTAACAATCAAAATGTAGTAATTTTAACATTGGTAAGCGTGACAGCAGTATCAGGTGCTCAATAACTGGCTTTGAATTAAGTCTATCTGTTGCAGAATCTGTAGAAATGCATTTGCTACTCATTTAGCCTTTATAAGGCTAACAAATCAAATTTTTGTGACTCGAAAAAATTCAAGTTCAATAGTTTAGTATTCAGGTACGTTAAAACGTCTGAAAAACACGCTGTGCAGTAAATATTAACTTCAGAAAATATTATTCTACTACTATAATAGCTTGTGACAATCAGCATGTAATAATGTAAACCCTGGTAAGCGTGACAGCAACAACAAGTGCTCATTAACTGGCTTTGAATTGATTTTAGTGGTTGTAGACGCTGTAAGTGTGCTTTTGCTACTCATTTAGCCATATAAGGATACTAAATTTGATTCTTCTGCATCCAAAAAATTCAGGTTTAATAGTTTAGTATTCAGGTAGCTAAAACTTCTAAAAAACTAGTTGTGCAGTAAATATTAACTTCAGAAAATATTCTTCTACTACTGTAATAGCTAGTAACAATCAAATTGTAGTAATTTTAATCCTGGTAAGCGCGACAGCAGTAGCAGGTGCTCAATAACTGGTTTTAAATTAATTTTAGCGGTTGCACAGTCTGTAGGAGTGCATTTGCTACTCATTTAGCTTTATAAGGCTAACAAATCAAATTTTTATGACTCGAAAAAATTCAAGTTTAATAGTTTAGTATTCAGGTACGTTAAAACTTCTGAAAAACACGTTGTGCAGTAAATATTAATTTCAGAAAATATTATTCTACTATTGTAATAGCTAGTAACAATCAAAATGTAGTAATTTTAACCCTGGTAAGCGTGACAGCAGTAGCAGGTGCTCAATAACTGGCTTTGAATTAATTTTAGCGGTTGCAGACTCTGTAGGAGTGCATTTGCTACTCATTTAGCTTTGTAAGTCTAACAAATAAAATTTTTGTGAATCCAAGAAATTCAAGTTCAATAGTTTAGTATTCAGGTACGTTCAAACGTCTGAAAAACACGTTGTGCAGTAAATATTAAATTCAAAAAATGTTATTCTACTACTGTAATAGCTAGTAACAATCAAAATGTAGTAATTTTAACCCTGGTAAGCGTGACAGCAGTAGTAGGTGCTCAATAACTGGCTTTGAATTAATTTTAGCGGTTGCAGACTCTGTAGGAGTGCATTTGCTACTCATTTAGCCTTATAAGGCTAACAAATCAAATTTTTATAACTCGAAAAAATTCAAGTTCAATAGTTTAGTATTCAGGTACGTTAAAACGTCTGAAAACACGTTGTGCAGTAAATATTAACTTCATAAAATATTATTCTACTACTGTAATAGCTAGTAACAATCAAAATTTAGTAATTTTAAACTTGGTAAGCGTGACAGCAGTAGCAGGTGCTCAATAACTGGCTTTGAATTTATTGTAGCTGTTGCAGAAGCTGTAAGAGTGCATTTGCTACTCATTTAGCCTTATAAGGCTAACAAATTAAATTTTTGTGAATCCAAAAAATTCAAGTTCAATAGTTTAGTATTCAGGTACGTTAAAACGTCTGCAAAACACGTTGTGCAGTAAATATTAACTTCAGAAAATATTATTCTACTACTGTACAAGCTAGTAACAATCAAAATGTAGTAATTTTAAACCTGGTAAGCGTTACAACAGTAACAGGTGCTCAATAACTGGCTTTGAATTGATTGTAGCGGTTGCAGCCGCTGTAGGAATGCATTTGCTACTTATTTAGCCTTATAAGGCTTACAAATCAAAGTTTTGTGAATCCCAAAGATTCAAGTTCAATAGTTTAGTATTCAGGTACGTTAAAACGTCTGAAAAACACGTTGTGCAGTAAATATTAACTTCATAAAATATTATTCTACTACTTTAATAGCTAGCAACAATCAAAATTTAGTAATTTTAAACCTGGTAAGCGTGACAGCAGTAGCAGGTGCTCAATAACTGGCTTTGAATTAAGTCTATCTGTTGCAGAATCTGTAGGAGTGCATTTGCTACTCATTTAGCCTTTATAAGGCTAACAAATCAAATTTTTGTGACTCGAAAAAATTCAAGTTCAATAGTTTAGTATTCAGGTACGTTAAAACGTCTGAAAAACACGCTGTGCAGTAAATATTAACTTCAGAAAATATTACTATAATAGCTTGTGACAATCAACATGTAATAATGTAAACCCTGGTAAGCGTGACAGCAACAACAAGTGCTCATTAACTGGCTTTGAATTGATTTTAGTGGTTGTAGACGCTGTAAGTGTGCTTTTGCTACTCATTTAGCCATATAAGGCTACTAAATTTGATTCTTCTGCATCCAAAAAATTCAGGTTTAATAGTTTAGTATTCAGGTAGCTAAAACTTCTAAAAAACAAGTTGTGCAGTAAATATTAACTTCAGAAAATATTCTTCTACTACTGTAATAGCTAGTAACAATCAAATTGTAGTAATTTTAATCCTGGTAAGCGCGACAGCAGTAGCAGGTGCTCAATAACTGGTTTTAAATTAATTTTAGCGGTTGCACACTCTGTAGGAGTGCATTTGCTACTCATTTAGCTTTATAAGGCTAACAAATCAAATTTTTATGACTCGAAAAAATTCAAGTTTAATAGTTTAGTATTCAGGTACGTTAAAACGTCTGAAAAACACGTTGTGCAGTAAATATTAATTTCAGAAAATATTATTCTACTATTGTAATAGCTAGTAACAATCAAAATGTAGTCATTTTAACCCTGGAAAGCGTGACAGCAGTAGCAGGTGCTCAATAACTGGCTTTGAATTAATTTTAGCGGTTGCAGACTCTGTAGGAGTGCATTTGCTACTCATTTAGCTTTGTAAGGCTAACAAATAAAATTTTTGTGAATCCAAGAAATTCAAGTTCAATAGTTTAGTATTCAGGTACGTTAAAACGTCTGAAAAACACGTTGTGCAGTAAATATTAAATTCAAAAAATGTTATTCTACTACTGTAATAGCTAGTAACAATCAAAATGTAGTAATTTTAACCCTGGTAAGCGTGACAGCAGTAGTAGGTGCTCAATAACTGGCTTTGAATTAATTTTAGCGGTTGCAGACTCTGTAGGAGTGCATTTGCTACTCATTTAGCCTTATAAGGCTAACAAATCAAATTTTTATAACTCGAAAAAATTCAAGTTCAATAGTTTAGTATTCAGGTACGTTAAAACGTCTGAAAAACACGCTGTGCAGTAAATATTAAGTTCAGAAAATATTATTCTACTACTATAATAGCTTGTGACAATCAACATGTAATAATGTAAACCCTGGTAAGCGTGACAGCAACAACAAGTGCTCATTAACTGGCTTTGAATTGATTTTAGTGGTTGTAGACGCTGTAAGTGTGCTTTTGCTACTCATTTAGGCATATAAGGCTACTAAATTTGATTCTTCTGCATCCAAAAAATTCAGGTTTAATAGTTTAGTATTCAGGTAGCTAAAACTTCTAAAAAACAAGTTGTGCAGTTAATCTTAACTTCATAAAATATTCTTCTACTACTGTAATAGCTGGTATCCATCAAATTGTAGTAATTTTAATTCTGGTAAGCGTGACAGCAGTAGCAGGTGCTCAATAACTGGATTTGAATTAATTGTAGCGGTTGCAGACGCTGTAAGAGTGCATTTGCTACTCATTTAGCCTTACAAGGCTAACAAATAAAATTTTTGTGAATCCAAAAAATTCAAGTTCAATAGTTTAGTATTCAGGTACGTTAAAACGTCTGAAAAACACGTTGTGCAGTAAATATTAAATTCAAAAAATGTTATTCTACTACTGTAATAGCTAGTAACAATCAAAATTTAGTAATTTTAAACCTGGTAAGCGTGACAGCAGTAGCAGGTGCTCAATAACTGGCTTTGAATTAATTTTAGCGGTTGCAGACTCTGTAGGAGTGCATTTGCTACTCATTTAGCTTTGTAAGGCTAACAAATAAAATGTTTGTGAATCCAAAAAATTCAAGTTCAATAGTTTAGTATTCAGGTACGTTAAAACGTCTGAAAAACACGTTGTGCAGTAAATATTAAATTCAAAAAATGTTATTCTACTACTGTAATAGCTAGTAACAATCAAAATGTAGTAATTTTAACTCTGGTAAGCGTGACAGCAGTAGCAGGTGCTCAATAACTGGCTTTGAATTAATTTTAGCGGTTGCAGACTCTGTAGGAGTGCATTTGCTACTCATTTAGCTTTGTAAGGCCAACAAATAAAATTTGTGTGTATCCAAAAAATTCAAGTTCAATAGTTTAGTATTCAGGTACGTTAAAACGTCTGAAAACACGTTGTGCAGTAAATATTAACTTCATAAAATATTATTCTACTACTGTAATAGCTAGTAACAATCAAAATTTAGTAATTTTAAACTTGGTAAGCGTGACAGCAGTAGCAGGTGCTCAATAACTGGCTTTGAATTTATTGTAGCGGTTGCAGAAGCTGTAAGAGTACATTTGCTACTCATTTAGCCTTATAAGACTAACAAATACAATTTCTGTGAATCCAAAAAGTTCAAGTTTAATAGTTTAGTATTCAGGTACGTTAAAACGTCTGAAAAACACGTTGTGCAGTAAATATTAACTTCATAAAATATTATTCTACTACTATAATAGCTAGTAACAATCAAAATTTAGTAATTTTAAACCTGGTAAGCGTGACAGCAGTAGCAGGTGCTCAATAACTGGCTTTGAATTTATTGTAGCTGTTGCAGAAGCTGTAAGAGTGCATTTGCTACTCATTTAGCCTTATAAGGCTAACAAATTAAATTTTTGTGAATCCAAAAAATTCAAGTTCAATAGTTTAGTATTCAGGTACGTTAAAACGTCTGCAAAACACGTTGTGCAGTAAATATTAACTTCAGAAAATATTATTCTACTACTGTACAAGCTAGTAACAATCAAAATGTAGTAATTTTAAACCTGGTAAGCGTTACAACAGTAACAGGTGCTCAATAACTGGCTTTGAATTGATTGTAGCGGTTGCAGCCGCTGTAGGAGTGCATTTGCTACTTATTTAGCCTTATAAGGCTTACAAATCAAAGTTTTGTGAATCCCAAAGATTCAAGTTCAATAGTTTAGTATTCAGGTACGTTAAAACGTCTGAAAAACACGTTGTGCAGTAAATATTAACTTCATAAAATATTATTCTACTACTTTAATAGCTAGTAACAATCAAAATTTAGTAATTTTAAACCTGGTAAGCGTGACAGCAGTAGCAGGTGCTCAATAACTGGCTTTGAATTAAGTCTATCTGTTGCAGAATCTGTAGGAGTGCATTTGCTACTCATTTAGCCTTTATAAGGCTAACAAATCAAATTTTTGTGACTCGAAAAAATTCAAGTTCAATAGTTTAGTATTCAGGTACGTTAAAACGTCTGAAAAACACGCTGTGCAGTAAATATTAACTTCAGAAAATATTACTATAATAGCTTGTGACAATCAACATGTAATAATGTAAACCCTGGTAAGCGTGACAGCAACAACAAGTGCTCATTAACTGGCTTTGAATTGATTTTAGTGGTTGTAGACGCTGTAAGTGTGCTTTTGCTACTCATTTAGCCATATAAGGCTACTAAATTTGATTCTTCTGCATCCAAAAAATTCAGGTTTAATAGTTTAGTATTCAGGTAGCTAAAACTTCTAAAAAACAAGTTGTGCAGTAAATATTAACTTCAGAAAATATTCTTCTACTACTGTAATAGCTAGTAACAATCAAATTGTAGTAATTTTAATCCTGGTAAGCGCGACAGCAGTAGCAGGTGCTCAATAACTGGTTTTAAATTAATTTTAGCGGTTGCACACTCTGTAGGAGTGCATTTGCTACTCATTTAGATTTATAAGGCTAACAAATCAAATTTTTATGACTCGAAAAAGTTCAAGTTTAATAGTTTAGTATTCAGGTACGTTAAAACGTCTGAAAAACACGTTGTGCAGTAAATATTAATTTCAGAAAATATTATTCTACTATTGTAATAGCTAGTAACAATCAAAATGTAGTCATTTTAACCCTGGAAAGCGTGACAGCAGTAGCAGGTGCTCAATAACTGGCTTTGATTAATTTTAGCGGTTGCAGACTCTGTAGGAGTGCATTTGCTACTCATTTAGCTTTGTAAGGCTAACAAATAAAATTTTTGTAAATCCAAGAAATTCAAGTTCAATAGTTTAGTATTCAGGTACGTTAAAACGTCTGAAAAACACGTTGTGCAGTAAATATTAAATTCAAAAAATGTTATTCTACTACTGTAATAGCTAGTAACAATCAAAATGTAGTAATTTTAACCCTGGTAAGCGTGACAGCAGTAGCAGGTGCTCAATAACTGGCTTTGAATTAATTTTAGCGGTTGCAGACTCTGTAGGAGTGCATTTGCTACTCATTTAGCCTTATAAGGCTAACAAATCAAATTTTTATAACTCGAAAAAATTCAAGTTCAATAGTTTAGTATTCAGGTACTTTAAAACGTCTGAAAAACACGCTGTGCAGTAAATATTAAATTCAGAAAATATTATTCTACTACTATAATAGCTTGTGACAATCAACATGTAATAATGTAAACCCTGGTAAGCGTGACAGCAACAACAAGTGCTCATTAACTGGCTTTGAATTGATTTTAGTGGTTGTAGACGCTGTAAGTGTGCTTTTGCTACTCATTTAGGCATATAAGGCTACTAAATTTGATTCTTCTGCATCCAAAAAATTCAGGTTTAATAGTTTAGTATTCAGGTAGCTAAAACTTCTAAAAAACAAGTTGTGCAGTAAATATTAACTTCAGAAAATATTCTTCTACTACTGTAATAGCTAGTAACAATCAAATTGTAGTAATTTTAATCCTGGTAAGCGCGACAGCAGTAGCAGGTGCTCAATAACTGGTTTTAAATTAATTGTACTGGTTTCAGATGCTGTAAGAGTGCATTAGCTACTCATTTAGCCTTAGAATTCTAACAATTAAAATTTTTGTGCATTAAAAAAATCAAATTCAATAGTTTAGTATTCAGGTACGTTAAAACGTCTGACAAACAAGTTGTGCAGTTAATATTAACTTTAGAAAATATTATTCTACTACTGTAATAGCTAGTAACAATCAAAATGTAGTCATTTTAACCATGGTAAGCGTGACAGAAGTAGCAGGTGCTCAATAACTGGTTTTGAATAGATTGCAGCGGTTGCAGACCCTGTAAGAGTGCATTTGCTACTCAATTAACCTTATAAGGCTAACAATTCAAATTTTTGTGCATCCAAAAATTTCAAGTTCAGTAGTTTAGTATTCAGGTACGTTAAATCGTCTGAAAAACACGTTTTGCAGTAAATATTAACTTCAGAAAATATAGCTCTACTACTATATAAGCTTGAGACAATCAAAATGTAGAAATTTTAAACCTGGTAAGCGTTACAACAGTAACAGGTGCTCAATAACTGGCTTTGAATTGATTGTAGCGGTTGCAGCCGCTGTAGGAGTGCATTTGCTACTTATTTAGCCTTATAAGGCAAACAAATCAAAGTTTTGTGAATCCCAAAGATTCAAGTTCAATAGTTTAGTATTCAGGTACGTTTAAACGTCTGAAAAACACGTTGTGCAGTAAATATTAACTTCAGAAAATATTATTCTACTACTATAATAGCTTGTGACAATCAACATGTAATAATGTAAACCCTAGTAAGCGTGACAGCAACAACAAGTGCTCATTAACTGGCTTTGAATTGATTTTAGTGGTTGTAGACGCTGTAAGTGTGCTTTTGCTACTCATTTAGCCATATATGGCTACTAAATTTAATACTTCTGCATCCAAAAAATTCAGGTTTAATAGTTTAGTATTCAGGTAGCTAAAACTTCTAAAAAACAAGTTGTGCCGTAAATCTTAACTTCAGAAAATATTTTTCTACTACTGTAATAGCTAGTAGCAATCAAATTGTAGTAATTTTAATCCTGGTAAGCGTGACAGCAGTAGCAGGTGCTCAATAACTGGCTTTGAATTAATTTTAGCGGTTGTAGACTCTCTAGGAGTGCATTTGCTACTCATTTAGCTTTGTAAGGCTAACAAATAAAATTTTTGTGAATCCAAAAAATTCAAGTTCAATAGTTTAGTTTCAGGTACGTTAAAACGTCTGAAAACACGTTGTGCAGTAAATATTAAATTCAAAAAATGTTATTCTACTACTGTAATAGCTAGTAACAATCAAAATTTAGTAATTTTAAACTTGGTAAGCGTGACAGCAGTAGCAGGTGCTCAATAACTGGCTTTGAATTTATTGTAGTGGTTGCAGAAGCTGTAAGAGTGCATTTGCTACCCATTTAGCCTTATAAGACTAACAAATACAATTTTTGTGAATCCAAAAAGTTCAAGTTCAATAGTTTAGTATTCAGGTACGTTAAAACGTCTGCAAAACACGTTGTGCAGTAAATATTAACTTCAGAAAATATTCTACTACTGTACAAGCTAGTAACAATCAAAATGTAGTAATTTTAAACCTGGTAAGCGTTACAACAGTAACAGGTGCTCAATAACTGGCTTTGAATTGATTGTAGCGGTTGCAGCCGCTGTAGTAGTGCATTTGCTACTTATTTAGCCTTATAAGGCTAACAAATCAAAGTTTTGTGAATCCCAAAGATTCAAGTTCAATAGTTTAGTATTCAGGTACGTTAAAACGTCTGAAAAACACGTTGTGCAGTAAATATTAAATTCATAAAATATTGTTCTACTACTTTAATAGCTAGTAAGAATCAAAATTTAGTAATTTTAAACCTGGTAAGCGTGACAGCAGTAGCAGGTGCTCAATAACTGGCTTTGAATTTATTGTAGCTGTTGCAGAAGTTGTAAGAGTGCATTTGCTACTCATTTAGCCTTATAAGGCTAACAAATTAAATTTTTGTGAATCCAAAAAATTCAAGTTCAATAGTTTAGTATTCAGGTACGTTAAAACGTCTGCAAAACACGTTGTGCAGTAAATATTAACTTCAGAAAATATTATTCTACTACTGTACAAGCTAGTAACAATCAAAATGTAGTAATTTTAAACCTGGTAAGCGTTACAACAGTAACAGGTGCTCAATAACTGGCTTTGAATTGATTGTAGCGGTTGCAGCCGCTGTAGGAGTGCATTTGCTACTTATTTAGCCTTATAAGGCTAACAAATCAAAGCTTTGTGAATTCCAAAGATTCAAGTTCAATAGTTTAGTATTCAGGTACGTTTAAACGTCTGAAAAACACGTTGTGCAGTAAATATTAACTTCCGAAAATATTATTCTACTATTGTAATAGCTAGTAACAATCAAAATGTAGTAATTTTAACATTGGTAAGCGTGACAGCAGTATCAGGTGCTCAATAACTGGCTTTGAATTAAGTCTATCTGTTGCAGACTCTGTAGGAGTGCATTTGCTACTTATTTAGCCTTATAAGGCTAACAAATCAGAGCTTTGTGAATTCCAAAGATTCAAGTTCAATAGTTTAGTATTCAGGTACGTTAAAACGTCTGAAAAACACGCTGTGCAGTAAATATTAACTACAGAAAATATTATTCTACTACTATAATAGCTTGTGACAATCAACATGTAATAATGTAAATCCTGGTAAGCGTCACAGCAACAACAAGTGCTCATTAACTGGCTTTGAATTGATTTTAGTGGTTGTAGACGCTGTAAGTGTGCTTTAGCTACTCATTTAGCCATATAAGGCTACTAAATTTGATTCTTCGGCATCCAAAAAATTCAGGTTCAATAGTTTAGTATTCAGGTACGTTTAAACGTCTGAAAAACACGTTGTGCAGTAAATATTAACTTCAGAAAATATTATTCTACTATTGTAATAGCTAGTAACACTCAAAATGTAGTAATTTTAACATTGGTAAGCGTGACAGCAGTATCAGGTGCTCAATAACTGGCTTTGAATTAAGTCTATCTGTTTCATACTCTGTAGGAGTGCATTTGCTACTCATTTAGCTTTTATAAGGCTAACAAATCAAATTTTTGTGACTCGAAAAAATTCAAGTTCAATAGTTTAGTATTCAGGTACGTTAAAACGTCTGAAAAACACGCTGTGCAGTAAATATTAACTTCAGAAAATATTATTCTACTACTATAATAGCTTGTGACAATCAACATGTAATAATGTAAACCCTGGTAAGCGTGACAGCAACAACAAGTGCTCATTAACTGGCTTTGAATTGATTTTAGTGGTTGTAGACGCTGTAAGTGTGCTTTTGCTACTCATTTAGCCATATAAGGCTACTTAATTTGACTCTTCTGCATCCAAAAAATTCAGGTTCAAAAGTTTAGTATTCAGGTAGCTAAAACTTCTAAAAAAACAAGTTGTGCAGTAAATATTAACTTCAGAAAATATTCTTCTACTACTGTAATAGCTAGTAACAATCAAATTGTAGAAATTTTAATCCTGGTCAGCGCGACAGCAGTAGCAGGTGCTCAATAACTGGCTTTGAATTGATTTTAGTGATTGTAGACGCTGTAAGTGTGCTTTTGCTACTCATTTAGCCATATAAGGCTACTAAATTTGATACTTCTGCATCCAAAAAATTCAGGTTTAATAGTTTAGTATTCAGGTAGCTAAAACTTCTAAAAAACAAGTTGTGCAGTAAATATTAACTTCAGAAAATATTATTCTACTATTGTAATAGCTAGTAACAATCAAAATGTAGTAATTTTAACATTGGTAAGCGTGACAGCAGTATCAGGTGCTCAATAACTGGATTTGAATTAATTGTAGCGGTTGCAGACGCTGTAAGAGTGCATTTGCTACTTATTTAGCTTTATAAGGCTAACAAATCAAATTTTTGTGCATCCAAAAAATTCAAATTCAATAGTTTAGTATTCAGGTACGTTAAAACGTCTGAAAAACACGTTGTGCAGTAAATATTAACTTTATAAAATTTTATTCTACTACTGTACAAGCTAGTAACAATCAAAATGTAGTAATTTTATACCTGGTAAGCGTTACAACAGTAACGGGTGCTCAATAAATGGCTTTGAATTGATTGTAGCATTTGCAGACTCTGTAGGAGTGCATTTGCTACTCATTTAGCTTTATAAGGCTAACAAATAAAATTTTTGTGAAACCGAAAAATTCAAGTTCAATAGTTTAGTATTCAGGTACATTAAAACGTCTGAAAAACACGTTGTGCAGTAAATATTAAATTCAAAAAATGTTATTCTACTACTGTAATAGCTAGTAACAATCAAACTGTAGTAATTTTAAACGTGGTAAGCGTTACAACAGTAACAGGTGCTCAATAACTGGCTTTGAATTTATTGTAGCGGTTGCAGAAGCTGTAAGAGTGCACTTGCTACTCATTTAGCCTTATAAGACTAACAAATCATATTTTTGTGAATCCAAAAAGTTTAAGTTCAATAGTTTAGTATTCAGGTACGTTAAAACGTCTGCAAAACACGTTGTGCACTAAATATTAACTTTAGAAAATATTATTCTACTACTGTACAAGCTAGTAACAATCAAAATGTAGTAATTTTAAACCTGGTAAGCGTTACAACATTAACAGGTGCTCAATAACTGGCTTTGAATTGATTGTAGCGGTTGCAGCCGCTGTAGGAGAGCATTTGTTACTTATTTAGCCTTATAAGGCTAACAAATCAAAGTTTTGTGAATCCCAAAGATTCAAGTTCAATAGTTTAGTATTCAGGTACGTTAAAACGGCTGAAAAACACGTTGTGCAGTAAATATTAACTTCAGAAAATATTATTCTACTATTGTAATAGCTAGTAACAATCAAAATGTAGTAATTTTAACATTGGTAAGCGTGACAGCAGTATCAGGTGCTCAATAACTGGCTTTGAATTAATTCTAGCGGTAGCAGACTCTGTAGGAGTGCATTTGCTTCTCATTTAGCCCTATAAGGCTAACCAATCAAATTTTTCTGACTCGAAAAAATTCAAGTTCAATAGTTTAGTATTCAGGTACGTTAAAACGTCTGAAAAACACGCTGTGCAGTAAATATTAACTTCAGAAAATATTATTCTACTACTATAATAGCTTATGACAATCAACATGTAATAATGTAAACCCTGGTAAGCGTGACAGCAACAACAAGTGCTCATTAACTGGCTTTGAATTGATTTTAGTGGTTGTAGACGCTGTAAGTGTGCTTTTGCTACTCATTTAGCCATATAAGGCTACTAAATTTGATACTTCTGCATCCAAAAAATTCAGGTTTAATAGTTTAGTATTCAGGTAGCTAAAACTTCTAAAAAACAAGTTGTGCAGTAAATCTTAACTTCAGAAAATATTCTTCTACTACTGTAATAGCTAGTAACAATCAAATTGTAGTATTTTAATCCTGGTAAGCGTGACAGCAGTAGCAGGTGCTCAATAAATGGCTTTGAATTAATTGTAGCGGTTGCAGACGCTGTAAGAGTGCATTTGCTACTCATTTAGCCTTACAAGGCTAACAAATCAAATTTTTGTGCATCCAAAAACTTCAAATTCAATAGTTTAGTATTCAGGTACGTTAAAACGTCTGAGAAACACGTTGTGCAGTAAATATTAGCTTCAGAAAATATTCTTCTACTACTGTAATAGCTAGTAACAATCAAATTGTACTAATTTTAATCCAGGTAAGCGTGACAGCAGTAGCAGGTGCTCAATAACTGGATTTGAATTAATTGTAGCGGTTGCAGACGCTGTAAGAGTGCATTTGCTACTCATTTAGCGTTACAAGGCTAACAAATCAAATTTTTGTGCATCCAAAAAATTCAAATTCAATAGTTTAGTATTCAGGTACGTTAAAACGTCTGAAAAACACGTTGTGCAGTAAATATTAACTTTATAAAATATTATTCTACTACTGTACAAGCTAGTAACAATCAAAATGTAGTAATTTTATACCTGGTAAGCGTTACAACAGTAACGGGTGCTCAATAAATGGCTTTGAATTGATTGTAGCGTTTGCAGACTCTGTAGGAGTGCATTTGCTACTCATTTAGCTTTATAAGGCTAACAAATAAAATTTTTGTGAATCCGAAAAATTCAAGTTCAATAGTTTAGTATTCAGGTACATTAAAACGTCTGAAAAACACGTTGTGCAGTAAATATTAAATTCAAAAAATTTTATTCTACTGCTGTAATAGCTAGTAACAATCAAAATGTAGTAATTTTAAACCTGGTAAGCGTTACAACAGTAACAGGTGCTCAATAACTGGCTTTGAATTGATTGTAGCGGTTGCAGCCGCTGTAGGAGTGCATTTGCTACTTATTGAGCCTTATAAGGCTAACAAATCAAAGTTTTGTGAATCACAAAGATTCAAGTTTAATAGTTTAGTATTCAGGTACGTTTAAACGTCTGAAAAACACGTTGTGCAGTAAATATTAACTTCAGAAAATATTATTCTACTATTGTAGTAGCTAGTAACAATCAAAATGTAGTAATTTTAACATTGGTAAGCGTGACAGCAATATCAGGTGCTCAATAAATGGCTTTGAATTAATTCTAGCGGTTGCAGACTCTGTAGGAGTGCATTTGCTACTCATTTAGCCTTAGAAGGCTAAAAATAAAATTTTTGTAACTCGAAAAAATTCAAGTTCAATAGTTTAGTATTCAGGTACGTTAAAACGTCTGAAAAACACGCTGTGCAGTAAATATTAACTTCAGAAAATATTATTCTACTACTATAATAGCTTGTGACAATCAACATGTAATAATGTAAACCCTGGTAAGCGTGACAGCAACAAAAAGTGCTCACTAACTGGATTGGAATTGATTTTAGTGGTTGTAGACGCTGTAAGTGTGCTTTTGCTACTCATTTAGCCATATAAGGCTACTAAATTTGATTCTTCTGCATCCAAAAAATTCAGGTTCAATAGTTTAGTATTCAGGTAGCTAAAACTTCTAAAAAACAAGTTGTGCAGTAAATCTTAACTTCAGAAAATATTCTTCTACTACTGTAATAGCTAGTAACAATCAAATTGTAGTAATTTTGATCCTGGTAAGCGTGACAGCAGTAGCAGGTGCTCAATAAATGGCTTTGAATTAATTGTAGCGGTTGCAGATGCTGTAAGAGTGCATTGGCTACTCATTTAGCCTTACAAGGCTAACAAATCAAATTTTTGTGCATCCAAAAAATTCAAATTCAATAGTTTAGTATTCAGGTACGTTAAAACGTTTGAAAAACACGTTGTGCAGTAAATATTAACTTCATAAAATATTATTCTACTACTGTACAAGCTAGTAACAATCAAAATTTAGTAATTTTATACCTGGTAAGCGTTACAACAGTAACAGGTGCTCAATAAATGGTTTTGAATTGATTGTAGCGGTTGCAGCCGCTGTCGGAGTGCATTTGCTACTTATTTAGCCTTATAAGGCTAACAAATCAAAGTTTTGTGAATCCAAAAGATTCAAGTTCAATAGTTTAGTATTCAGGTACGTTAACACGTCTGAAAAACACGTTGTGCAGTAAATATTAACTTCATAAAATATTATTCTACTACTGTAATAGCTAGGAACAATCAAAATTTAATAATTTTAAACCTGGTAAGCGTGACAGCAGTAGCAGCTGCTCAATAACTGGCTTTGAATTTATTGTAGCTGTTGCAGAAGCTGTAAGAGTGCATTTGCTACTCATTTAGCCTTATAAGGCTAACAAATAAAATTTTTGTGAATCCAAAAAATTCAAGTTTAATAGTTTAGTATTCAGGTACGTTAAACGTCTGCAAAACACGGTGTGCAGTAAATATTAACTTCAGAAGATATTATTCTACTACTGTACAAGCTAGTAACAATCAAAATGTAGTAATTTTAAACCTGGTAAGCGTTACAACAGTAAAAGGTGCCAATAACTGGCTTTGAATTGATTGTAGCGGTTGCAGCCGCTGTAGGAGTTCATTTGCTACTTATTTAGCCTTATAAGGCTAACAAATCAAAATTTTGTGAATCCCAATGATTCAAGTTCAATAGTTTAGTATTTAGGTACGTTTAAACGTCTGAAAAACACGTTGTGCAGTAAATATTACCTTCAGAAAATATTATTCTACTATTGTAATAGCTAGTAACAATCAAAATGTAGTAATTTTAACATTGGTAAGCGTGACAGCAGTATCAGGTGCTCAATAACTCGCTTTGAATTAATTCTAGCGGTTGCAGAATCTGTAGGAGTGCATTTGCTACTCATTTAGCCTTATAAAACTAACAAATCAAATTTTTGTGACTCGAAAAAATTCAAGTTCAATAGTTTAGTATTCAGGTACGTTAAAACGTCTGAAAAACACGCTGTGCAGTAAATATTAACTTCAGAAAATATTAATCTACAATTATAATAGCTAGTGACAATCAACATGTAAGAATCTAAACCCTGGTAGGCGTGACAGCAACAACAAGTGCTCATTAACTGGCTTTGAATTGATTTTAGTGGTTGCAGACGCTGTAAGTGTGCTTTTGCTACTCATTTAGCCATATAAGGCTAGTAAATTTGATTCTTCAGCATCCAAAAAATTCAGGTTCAATAGTTTAGTATTCAGGTAGCTAAAACTTCTAAAAAACAAGTTGTGTAGTAAATATTAACTTCAGAAAATGTTCTTCTACTACTGTAATAGCTAGTAACATTCAAATTGTACTAATTTTAATCCAGGTAAGCGTGACAGCTATAGCAGGTGCTCAATAACTGGATTTGAATTAATTGTAGCGGTTGCAGACGCTTTAAGAGTGCATTCGCTACTCATTTAGCCTTACAAGGCTAACAAATCAAATTTTTGTGCATCCAAAAAATTCAAATTTAATAGTTTAGTATTCAGGTACGTTAAAACGTTTAAAAAACACGTTGTGCAGTAAATATTTACTTCAGAAAATATTATTCTACTACTGTAATAGCTAGTAACAGTAAAAATGTAGTAACTTTAACCCTTGTAAGCTTGACAGCAGTAGCATGTGCTCAATAAATGGCTTTGAATTGATTGTAGCGGTTGCAGCCGCTGTAGGAGTGCATTTGCTATTTATTTCGCCTTATAAGGTTAACAAATCAAAGTTTTGTGAATCCAAAAGGTTCAAGTTCAATAGTTTAGTATTCAGGTACGTTAAAACGTCTGAGAAACACGTTGTGCAGTAAATATTAACTTCAGAAAATATTCTTCTACTACTGTAATAGCTAGTAACAATCAAAATGTAGTAATTTTAACCCTTGGAAGGTGACGGAAGTAGCAGGTGCTCAATAACTGGCTTTGAATTAATTGTAGCGATTGCAGATGCTTAAAGAAAACATTTGCTACTCATTTAGCCTTATAAGGCTAACAAATCAAATTTTTGTGCATCCAAAAAAATCAAATTCAATAGTTTAGTATTGTTAAGGACTTTATAAACTTTTGCCGCCTCTCTTGCATTCTGAATTCATACTGTGAGCAGTAGAAGGTCGAGCGGGCTTTGCCTCGCCGGTCACCGCACTTAACTTCCATCTGTCGACGAGACTGCATGCGAAGGAGTCCGCTCTACGAAAGCTAATTCTTGTAAATGTTCAAATGTTCAATGTGGTGTTTATTGCTAATAAAGTAACATATTTCCGGATTTCAACGAGTGTATTTATTCAGTGAAACCTACAATTCATACAGTCCACAAATTCCAAGGCGAGCTGGCAATCAGGAATTTTCCAAATAACGGAAAACTGAGAAGGCTACAAAACAAGTATTCAGGTACGTTAAAACGTTTGAAAAACACGTTGTGCAGTAAATATTAACTTCAGAAAATATTCTTCTACTACTGTAATAGCTAGTAACAATCAAAATGTAGTAATTTTAACCCTTGTAAGCTTGACAGCAGTAGCAGGTGCACAATAACAGGTTTTGAATTGATTGTAGCGGTTGCAGACGCTGTAAGAGTGAATTTGCTACTCATAAGGCTAACAAATAAAATTTTTGTGCATCCAAAAAAGTCAGGTTCAATAGTTTAATATTCAGGTATGCTAAGACATCTGAAAAACACGTTTTGCAGGGAATATTAACTTAGGAAAATATTATTCTACTGATATAATAGCTTGTGACAATCAACATGTAATAATTTAAATCCTGGTAAGTGTGACAGCAACAACAGGTGCTTTCTAACTAGCTTTGAACTGATTTTAGTGTTTGTAGACGCTGCAAGTGTAGTTTTGCTACTTATTTAGCCATATAAGGCTACTAAATTTGATTCTTCTGCATCCAAAAAATTCAGGTTCAATAGTTTAGTAGTCAGAGCTGCTGAAACATCTGAAAAACAAGTTGTGCAGTAAATATTAACTTCAGAAAATATTATTCTACTACTGTAATAGCTAGTGACAGTCAAAATGTATTAATTTTAACCCTGGTAAGCGTGCCATCAGTAGCAGGTGCTCAATAACTGGCTTTGAATTGATTGTAGTGGTTGCACACGCTGTAGGAGTGCATTTGCTACTCATTTAGCCCTATAAGGCTAACAAATCAAATTGTTTTGCATCCAAAAAATACAAGTTCAATAGTTTAGTATTCAGGTACGTTAAAACGTCTGTAAAACACGTTGTGCAGTAAATATTAACTTCAGAAAATATTATTCAACTACTGTAATAGCTAGTAACAATCAAAATGTAGTAATTTTAAACCTAGTAAGAGTGACAGCAGTAGCATGTGCTCAGTAACTAGTTTTGAATTGACTATAGCAGTTGCAGATGCTGTAAGAGTGCATTTGCTACTCATTTAGCCTTATAAGGCTAACAAATAAAATTTTTCTGCATCCAAAAAATTCAGGTTCAATAGCTTAGTATTAAGGGGTGTTAAAACGTCTGAAAAGCACGTTTTCCTGTTAATATTAACCTCAGAAAAAATTATTCTACGACCGCAATGGCTTGTAACAATCAAAATGTAGTAATTTTAAACCAGGTAAGCGTGACAGCAGTAGCAGGTGTTCAATAACTGGTGTTGAATTGATTGTAGCGGTTGGAAACGCTGTGAGAGTGCATTTGCTACTCATTTAGCCTTATAAGGCTAACAATTCCTATTTTTGTGCTAATCAAAAAAATTCAAGTTCAATAGTTTGGTATTCAGATACGTTAAAACGTCTGAAAAACTCGTTGTGCAGTAAATATTAACTTCAGAAAATATTATTCAACTACTGTAATAGCTAGTAACAATCAAAATGTAGTAATTTTAAACCTGGTAAGCGTGACAGCAGTAGCAGGTGCTCAGTAACTAGTTTTGAATTGACTATAGCAGTTGCAGATGCTGTAAGAGTGCATTTGCTACTCATTTAGCCTTATAAGGCTAACAAATGAAATTTTTCTGCATCCAAAAAATTCAGGTTCAATAGCTTAGTATTAAGGGGTGTTAAAACGTCTGAAAGCCCCGTCTTGGAGTAAATATTAACTTCAGAAAATATTACTGTGACGTTAGCGCCGGCCGAAATCGTATTTTCACGCATTGGAATACGTTCGAATTTGACCGCCGCCAAAACTTCGTCACAAATTGTCCGAAAACATCGCCGAGGCACGAAGAAACAATCGAGGTGCGCAGAGGTCACGAGCCGTCGTCGTTCAGCGCATCCCTGCCTAAAATCCTGCACAAATTACGGCGTATGGTAATGTATAAATAAGAGGTATCGTACGTTGTGAAAAGGACTTGCATCCAGCGTTCCGAAGCGGCGCTCCCGCCTTGGACCTCCTAGGGCTCAAGTCCTGGTCCCGTCCGAGAAACCTTTTGACTTTCAGTCTTAGAACCAATCTTTCCCAGAAATCCCCGAATTCCTGTTAAAGATCAAAGTGGCTGATTGATTTAAATGCCTGTGATCTCCGCCGAGCCAATTCAGGAGTTATCTTGTCTAAAA
This sequence comes from Agriotes lineatus, assembly GCA_940337035.1. Lineage (NCBI taxonomy): Eukaryota > Metazoa > Arthropoda > Insecta > Coleoptera > Elateridae > Agriotes > Agriotes lineatus. The sequence goes on from CALNHX010001692.1 coordinate 104,719, forward strand.
TTCAGATGTGGATCATTGTTTATATGCCTGTCTGGAATTTGGATACGTTTACTCTTCGAATCCGGCGTTGTCTAAAACTCGTACGTGGATCGTTGTTTATACGCCTGTTAATAAAGGTTTTAGATCTCCTCGAAACCGCTTCCCGACAACATTCACGTAATTCATTTAGAAAGCATTTTAAAAGCGAGGCCACCCAGGTCTGTGCATAAACTTGAACCATTTGCGAGGTTAAGTGCCCGCAACTAAACTCCCGTAATTAACGTACCCGTAAAGATTCAGAGCTTCACTCACCTGGAGGAAACTCGTCCTGCAGATTTCCCATGCTTTCCGCAGTGCCCCAATTCATAGTACATAATCTTCCCGAGATCTAAACCAAAAATTGTGAGGTTAGCTTCAAGCTAGAAGTAATTCATGTAGCTTAAAGGAGGTTTTACTCACCTTGAATAACGTAATTAGAAAACCCCTAGTTATTACCTAGAGACCCCTGGAATTTAAGTAACAGCTTTAAAACGCAAATTTGGTTTAAAAGTCATTAGTTGACACATGATATTTAATTCTACAGTCTTTTCACTTATCACACAAGGTTTTGCATCACACGAGGTTTTGCTGGCATTGTAGAATAGCTTCGACGTAATGGGATTACGCCTTACATGAAGTTCAATCTTAACACCCCCGAAATAAAAGCAAATATAACTTTATTTCTAGCCCACGATAAAGGTAAACAAAGTTAAACTAGATTCTGTTTCCAGTTTAGCCGAGTAAAGGACGCTCTCCTAACTACGAGCTCCCTCGTCCTACCGCCGAGAAAGTACGACCGAAGAAGTATCGTGGCTTGCCTAACCCAGTAGGCGCCAGCCTGCCCAGGATACATTAAAATCCAAATATTCTATTTGAAAATACATGGAATATTTTAGTTATTATTTTAAACTGTAAATAGGTATATAAAATAAACCGCTTTGTTTGATGTGTACTTGATTGTATATTTGAGTTAATCAGACTGAACCCTGGCATCTGCTATCTGGCTGTAAAATTATATGTTGAAAATTTCCTTAACAATGGTAATTATTTATTGCACGAAAATAAGTAAATAATTTATAAGTTCAGAGTGTTATATTACTACTGTAATAGCTAGTGACGATCAAAATGTAATAACTAGTTTTGAAATGATTCTAGCGGTTGCCGACACTGTAACAGTGCATTTGCTAACCATTTAGCCATATAAGGCTACCAAACCAAATTTTTCTGCATCCAAAAAATTGAAGTTCAATAGTTTAGAATTCAGGGATGTTAAAATGTCCGAAAAGCACGTTTTGCAGTAAATATTAACTTCAGAAAATATTATTCTACTACTATAATAGCTTGTGACAATCAACATGTAATAAATTTAAAACTGGTTAGCGTGACAGCAGTATCAAGTGCTCAATAACTGGTGTTGAATTGATTGTAACGGTTGGAGACGTTGTGAGAGTGCAATCCTACTCATTTAGACTTATAAGGCTAACAAATCCAATTTTTTTGCTAGTCAAAAAAATTCAAGTTCAACTGTTTAGTATTCAGATACGTTAAAACGTCTGAAAAACGTTTTGTGCATTAAATATTAACTTCAGAAAATACTATTCAACTACTGTAATAGCTAGTAACAATCAAAATGTAGTAATTTAAACCTGGTACGCGTGACAGCAGTAGCAGGTGCTCAATAACTAGTTTTGAATTGATTGTAGCAGTTGCAGATGCTGTAAGAGTGCATTTGCTACTAATTTAGCCTTATAAGGCTAACAAATCAAATTTTTGTGCACCAAAAAATTCAGGTTCAATAGTTTAGTATTCAGCCACTATAAAACCTCTGAAAACACGTTGTGCAGTAAATATTAACTTCAGAAAATACTATTCTACTACTGTAAAAACAATTAACAATCAAAATGTACTAATTTTAACCCTGGTAAGCATGACAGCAGTAGCAGGTGCTCAATAACTGGTTTTGAATTGATTGTAGTGGTTGTAAAGGCTGTAGGAGTGAATTTGTTACTCATTTAGCCATATAAGGCTACAAAATCAAATTTTTGAGCATTCAAAAAATTCAAGTTTATTATTTTAGTTATCAAAGGAGTTAAAATGCCTGAAAATCAAGTCTTACAGTAAATATTAACTTCAGAAAATATTACTCTACTACTGTAATAGCTAGTAACAATCAAAATGTAGTAATTTTAACCCTGGTAAGCGTGACAGCAGTAGCAGGTGCTCAATAACTAGTTTTGAATTGATTGTAGCAGTTGCAGATGCTGTAAGGGTTCATTTGCTACTCATTTAGCCATATAAGGCTCCTAAAACAAATTTTTGTGCATTCAAAAAATTCAAGTTTATTAGTTTAGTTATCAGGGGAGCTAAAACGCCTGAAAAACGCGTTGTGAAGTAAATCTTAACTTCAGAAAATAATATTCTACTACTCTAATAGCTTGTTACGATAAAAATGTAATAATTTCAATCATTGTAAACCTGACAGCAGTAAGAAGTGCTCAATAACAGACTTTAATTTAATTGTAGTGGTTGTAGTAGCTGTAGGAGTACATTTGGAACACATTTATCCATATAAGGCTACTAAATCAAATTTTTCTGCTTGCAAAAAATTCAAGTTTCATAGATAGTTAAATATTCAGGTACGTTAAAACATCTGAAAAGCACGTTTTGCAGTAAATATTAACTTCATAAAATACTATTCTACTACTGTAAAAGCAATTAACAATCAAAATGTACTACTTTTAACCCTGGTAAGCATGACAGCAGTAGCAGGTGCTCAATAACTGGTTTTGAATTGATTGTAGTGGTTGTAAAGGCTGTAGGAGTGAATTTGCTACTCATTTAGCCATATAAGGCTACAAAATCAAATTTTTGGGCATTCAAAAAATTCAAGTTTATTATTTTAGTCATCAGGAGAGTTAAAATGCCTGAAAATCAAGTCTTACAGTAAATATTAACTTCAGAAAATATTACTCTACTACTGTAATAGCTAGTAACAATCAAAATGTAGTAATTTTAAACCTGGTAAGCGTGACAGCAGTAGCAGGTGCTCAATAACTAGTTTTGAATTGATTGTAGCAGTTGCAGATGCTGTAATTGTGCATTTGCTACTCATTTAGCCATATAAGGCTCCTAAAACAAATTTTTGTGCATTCAAAAAATTCAAGTTTTTTAGTTTAGTTATCAGGGGAGTTAAAACGCCTGAAAAACGCGTTGTGAAGTAAATCTTAACTTCAGAAAATAATATTCTACTACTGTAAAAGCAATTAACAATCAAAATGTAATAATTTTAACCCTGGTAAGCATGACAGCAGTAGCAGGTGCACAATAACAGGCTTTGAATTGATTGTAGTGGCTGCAGACGCGGTCAGGGTGCATTTGCTACACATTTAGCCATATAATGCTACTAAATCACATTTTTCTGCATCCAAAAAATTCAAGTTCAATAGTTCAGTATTCAGGGGTGTTAAAACGTCTGAAAACACGTTTTGCAGTAAATATTAACTTCAGAAAATATTATTCTACTACTACAATAGCTTGTGACGATCACAATGTAATAATTTAACCCTTGGTATACGTGACAGCAGTAACAGGTGCACAACAACCGGCTTTGAATTCGTTGTAGTGGTTGTAGACGCTCTAAGAGTACATTTGCTACCCATTTAGTCATATAAGGCTAATAAATAAAATTTTTCTGCATCCAAAAAGTTCATGTTCAATACGTTAGCGTTCAGGGGTGTTAACACGTTTGAAAATACGTTTTGCATAAAATATTAACTTCAAAAAATATTATTCTACTACAATAATAGCATGTGACGATCAAAATGTAATAATTTACACCATTGTAAGCCTGACAGCGGTAAGAAGTGCTCAATAACAGACTCTAATTTGTTATAGTGTTTGTAGTTGCTGTAGGAGTGCATTTGGAACTCATTTAGCCATATAAGGCTACTAAATCAAATTTTTCTACTTCAAAAAATTTATGTTTAATAGGTAAGTATTCAGGTACGTTAAAACGTCTGAAAAACACGTTGTGCAGTAAATATTAACTACAGAAAATATTTTTCTACTATTATAATACGTACTGTATTAATAGCCTTATATGGCTAAATGAGTAGCAAATACACGCCTACAGGGTCCACAACCACTACAATCAAATCAAAGCCAGTTGTTGAGCACCTGTTAGTGCTGTCACGCTTATCAGGGTTAAAATTATTACATTTTGGTCGTTACTAGCTATTATGTTAGTTGAAAAAAAATTTCTGTAGATGATATTTACTGCGAAACGTGTTTTTCAGACATTTTAGCGTACCTGAATAATAAACTATTAAACTTGAATTTTTTTGATTAACAACAATTTGATTTGGTAGCTTTATATGGCTAAATGAGTAGCAAATGCACTCTTACAGCGTCTGCAACCACTACAATCAATTCAAAGCCAGTCATTGAGCACCTGTTACTGCTGTCACGCTTACCAGGGTTAAAATGACATTTTGATTGTTACTTGTTATTACTAGCTATTACAGTAGTAGAATACAATATTCTGTAGTTAATTTTTACTGCAAAACGTGTTCTTCAGACGTTTTAGCGTATCTGAATACTAAACTATTGAACTTTTTTTTGATGCAGAAAAATTAGATTTAGTATTATTGTATATTGTTTCGGTATTCGGCATTTAGTGTCCATACGTCCGCTTCGTAGAATAACACCGATTCAACAAGAGATTGCCCAATATGTTTTTGGTGTTCATAGATATATGTTTATCCCACCACACCGACTTTCCTGCTTTGTTCGATTCTATTTTTTAGTTCTAGATTATCTGCATATCCATCATTTGTTACTATAGTTCCGAGATATTTAAATTGGTCAAATTGTTTCATTTCTATATTTTATTAGTAGCGTAAATCCCCAGTTTTCGTAGATTCTGTACAGTTTTTGGAGCATAAATTCGAGATCATATGAGTCTTGAGCAATTATAACCTGATCATCTACAAAGTTCAAATTAAAGAAACATTCTTCGTTGATTGGAATTTGCATTCTTTGTACATGTCTTTTCCAGTCTTGTAGAGTTGCTTCCAGGTAAATGTTAAATAGTAGTTGTGTTAAACAACACCCTTGACGAAGTCCTTTCGATGGTTTTACCTTCTTGGATAGCTTTTCATTCATAAGTACTTTTGCGACATTATCAGTATAAACGGTTTTGTGAATTTTAGTAAGATCCGGATCTACATTATATTTTTCTAAAACCTGCCGTAGTACTTTTCGAGGTACTGAATCATAGGCCTTTTACAGGTCTATGAATCCTAAATGCGTTTCTTCCTGTCTTTCTTTGCGTTTTACTGTTAATTATTGTAATATAAATATATTGTCTACACAGGAGGTAACAGTCGTAACACCACTTTGTTCTTCACTTATCCTCTCATGCACATTTATTGTTCAGGGTGGAGCTTGTAGTGGACTGTATGAATTTAATTTGGACAGTTGCAGGAATATCTTAGGGGTGCAGGAATTAAAAAGGGGTGCAAACCAACGGTCTCGTGCGGTCTCACACGAGATGATGTACCAAAAAAGGCCTGGGGCCGTTGGTCAGCGTGACACAGTGAAACAAAACTTCAAACTGTATGTTTTATTGACTAGAATATTTTTCTATTTATACATATAAAAATACTGACTTAGCTTACAAAGTTTAATATTTGCCCTAGTTTCAGCTCGCATATGCACTTGCGTATTCAATTTCATAACAAACAAACTTGCAGAGTGCAGAATTGCAGGCTATTCACCGGGTCATTCGAGCACTGATTACATTACTGCTGACGCTTTGTTAAGCATTTTCCGTATGCAATATATGTTTGTGAAATATACGCCTAATTAAATTAAAAGGATTAAAATTTATCTTTGGTTCCTAAACATTCTGCCGAGCGACAAAGGGCCGGGATGGTGTGGCTGAGGCTGTTTCTCCATCTTCTTCGTCAGGTGGCAGTGGTTGTAACCTGAAGCTCTCTGACGGGTCTGAATTTAAGCGTGGCTGCGGTTTCCTATTCTTTCTCCAGTACTTCCTTAATGTCCAGATAATACAAACTGATACCAAGATACCGATTGTAGTACCAGTGTTCACCATGATGGTATGTTGATGGTGCCACAATGGATATTCCTGATGTAGCTGCAACTCGTCTTCTTCTTCTTGTAGGCGTTGAAAATGATCGGACGGTAGCAACACAGGTTCCTCCATTTGCAGTTGAGGGTGGGTGCTCGTATTCTGCAAAGTAGTGTTAATAATTACTTGCACTGGTTTGTTGAACCCAGCTACGACAGGAATAGTAGTGAATAGCTGAGTATGCAAGGTAGTCCGTTTGGTGTATATAGTACAATCTGGGGATATATGGATTATGCCAACATCTTGAATCTTCACATCTTCTCGATTCCCGCTGCATTGTACTGCTGCTGTTGTGGGTTGATTGGGAATAAACAACCATGTATTCGCTGCGTACAGTTTCTTCCATACCAGTGTCTTAACTGTAAACTGATGGACCAAACATTTGATCTTGTTTAATCGTTGATAGATTTCGTCAATGATGCAATTAGGATTGTCTTCAATACTTCGAACGGCGGATGGCCTACATAGGTAAAGATGTTTTCTTATTGGCTCGATCTTCTTTAACTTGTCCTCTTGGATTTCAAAATAGGTTTGTTCGTTGTAGTTGATAGCTAAGAACTCCATTGGCAAGTTCAGTGATGCGTAGGTTCCACTTCCTTTTTTTACTGGAATAGGAGTTGGTTTTATCAAGTTGTATTCCCGCTTCTCAGTTATGTGAAAATAACTGAAGATCTCGATTGATTTATTGTTGAAGCTAACTTCCATCTTGTGCGTTGGCGTAGTAAGAATCTCTAGGTTTGCTGGAAGATTGATCATTGCATTAGTCATTATTCTGTCAAATTGTGACGATGGAATAAATTGCATGATGTCTGCCCTTTTAAATTTTACATTTAGAAGTTGTTTGTACTTCTCTCCCATCTCTTGTAAGTAGTTGGTGGCCATCTGATATGATGTCAACACATGTATGTTTAGCTTGTTGTCGTCCGTCTTCTTGTACCAAGGTTCCATCTCATTGATTGCTAGCAACCCTTCATTGAGTTTTCTTCGAAAATTCTCCAACTTCTGGGATATTCTGGCTTCAGTCTCATTTAGAGTTGCTGCAGTTGACAACATGATCTTCGTCTGACGATTAGATGAATGTATTAATTCTAGTTGATTTTTCTCCAATGATTAGATGTCATGGTAGACTTCATCGTTGACTCCAAACACTGAGGTTAGTAGTTGCCCTAATAATCCTCGCTTGGTTCTGACATCTTGACTATAAATGCTTCTCATATTCCAGATGATCTGTCTTTGCTGCTCTCTCAGGTGATGATTTAATTCTTTGCAATGGGATTCTGCAGATAATACCAGTGCCTTGTCGCATAAGGTATTCATTTGTTGGATTGTCTTGTTTATATCTTCTTCATCTACTTGGATGCTGGAGATGTTCACTGCTACTTCGATCCTGAAGTTTCCCCTCGAGAGTTTTGCGTGGCCAAGTTCTTCAATGAATAGGCCAGGTGACGGATACTTTACTGTATACGACCTCTTGGTTGCCGAAATTATGGTGCATAACGTAAGTAAGAGTGTTATAGTTTTTGTTACTGTTGACACTCCACTACCCCTGCTTTGCTTTCTTCTTCCTTCCTCTGCCTCCTGTCTTGGTAGCGGAACGAGCTTGGTAATAGGACGCTTGAGAATTATGTCTCCCTTTGTCTTAACGGTTGCAACTCTGACAATGCCATCTGTACCTGGATGCACTTCTGTCACTCTTGCTAAAGGCCATCGATTGGGAGGACTGTTTTCATCCTTTTGTAACACTAAATCCCCTACTTGCAAATTCTCTTCCTTCGAAGTCCATTTCGTTCTGCGTTGTAACCCAGATAGGTATTCCTTAGACCATATTTTCCAAAAGTCGTTTTTCAACTTTTGAAGTAGTTTCCATCTTGTCAGTGTTTCTGAATGTACTTCTAATGGTGGTTCATTTGGTGTTATAAGTTCCCTTCCAATTAGAAAATGACCAGGGGTCAACGCTACCACATCGTTGGGATCTGTGGTTAATGGACAAAGTGGTCTCGAATTGAGACATGCCTCTATTTGGTACAGGAGGGTCGATAGTTCTTCAAACGTGAGGGTACTGTTCCCTACAATCCTTTTCATGTGATACTTTGTTGACTTCACCGCTGCTTCCCTTATTCCTCCGAAGTGGGGAACTGCCGGTGGAATAAATTGCCACTGGATTCCTTCTTGAGTAAGTTTTTCTTGAACGCTAAAGTCTCCTAGAGTTTTCTTAAAGTCCTTCTGCAGAACTCTATTTGCTCCTACAAATGTGGTTTCGTTATCGCTATAGATATGAAGGCATGTTCCTCTTCTGGATGTAAATCTTCTGAAGGCTGCCAAAAAGGCGTTTGTTGTTAGATCACTGACAGCCTCCAAATGAACTGCTTTGGTAGCCAAACATACAAAGATGACAATATATCCTTTGTATGACTTATTCCCTCTTCCTTTTGCGGTTCTGATTTGTATTGGCCCTGCATAATCCAGGCCAGTGTGAGAAAATGGCAGGGACGGCGTTACTCTAGGCTCAGGTAAATTGCCCATGAGTTGCTGCAACGGTTGTCTTCTGAATGCAAAACATTTCATACAGGTGTGAATTTCTTTGCGTATTATTTTCTTCACATTGATGATCCAGAATTTTCTACGGATGTATGCTGCTGTAGCTTGACTTCCGCCATGTAGCAGTTTCTGATGGACGTCTCTCACTATTAGGTGGGCTAGATGACTATTATGGGGAATGAGAATAGGATGTTTCTCATTATATGGCAACATCGAATTTTGAAGTCGTCCTCCCACTCTAAGAGTTCCTTCATCATCGATGAATGGTCGTAATAGTGCCAAGGAACTTTTTGTGTGAACCGAGATGTTTTTCTTCAAGGTTTGAATCTCTGTTGCCCAGCTGCGTGCTTGCACTATACGGATGATTTTAATGAGGCAATTGTTGAGTTCTGCTGCCGTAGGGTATTCGGTCGGAAACGGTTGTCTTCTGCATTTTTGAGCAAACCTGTTACAGTATGCAGTGACAAGCAGTAACTTCTGCAGTGACGAATATTTGGACAAGATGTCCAATTCTTCTTTTGATGCGATAAACGCTTGGACTTGGTGAATCTTTTCCTCTTCTGTAGCTGTTATGGGAATAGTTGTTTCCGTCAGTGGCAAAGGATTAGTTCGTAACCATTGCGGCCCGTTCCACCACAATAGATGATGCTGTAGTTTGACAGGAGTGAGCCCTCGGGATACAGCGTCTGCTGGATTGTCCTCTGAGCGCACATGATTCCAATTTCCGCTGGGGGTTACTTCCAATATTTCTGTTACCCTGTTTGCAACAAATGTTTTCCATTTCTCCGGACCTGCTCTTATCCAGGATAAGGTTATCATGGAATCTGACCACGCGAAGATGGAGATGCTGGGAATGTCCAGTACACTAATAGCTTCCTTCAACATTTTTGCTGCTAACGATGCAGCACATAACTCCAGCCTTGGCAACGTTTTCTTCATTTTTATAGGTGCAACTTTTGACTTGGCTGTCAATAGACTTATTTGAATGCGTCCGTCTTGAGACATTACCCTGCTGTAAATTACAGCACCGTAAGCTTTTTCCGACGCATCACAGAATGCATGCAGCTCCATTTCCCGGATGCTGCTGTGGTACCCTAACCATCTTGGAATGGATATGCCTTCAACCAATGGTAACTCTTCTTGAAACTGCTTCCACTCGTTCATTATTTTTGTGGCCACTGGTTGATCCCATGATTGCTGTTGTAACCAAAGTTGTTGAATTATTGATTTGGCTTTTATTACAATTGGCGCTAACCATCCTAATGGGTCAAACAAACGGGATATTTCTGACAAGATTACCCTCTTTGTAGGCTTTGCATCAGCTCGAAGACTGACTCGAAACTTAAATTCGTCTGCCTTTGGACTCCAGTGTACTCCCAAGGTTTTCCTTGTTTCTCCTTCGTCGATCTCGAGTAAATTCTTGTCCTGCAAGTTATCTGGCAATTCTTCAACAAGAGCTGGGCTGTTGCTTGCCCATTTTCTGAGGGTAAACCCTCCATTTTTTAACATATTGATTAGACTTACTTGGAGATGCCTTGCTTCTTCTACGGAGTCAGTTCCCGACATTAAATCATCCACGTAGAAGTCCTTGGTTGCTACTTCTGCAGCCATTGGGTATATTTGTCTTTCATCCTCGGCTAGCTGCAAAAGGGTACGGATTGCCAGGTATGGTGCTGCTGTTGTTCCATAAGTTACAGTGGTGAGTTTAAATTCTTGAATAGGTTCGTCTGGAGAAAACCGCCATACTATCCTTTGGAGGTCCTGATCTTCTTCGGCTATCTTAATCTGACGATACATCTTTTCAATATCTGCCGAAAAAACAAATTTGTGTTTTCTCCACCTCAGCAGGATATGCTTCAAATCTTGTTGTAGTCTTGGTCCAGCAGTCATTAGCTGGTTTAAGCTAAGTCCAGTAGTGGTTTTTGAGGAAGCATCATAGACTACCCTTAATTTCGTGGTTGTGCTGTCTTCCTTTACTACTGCTTGATGAGGGATGAAGTAGGTTTTTCGTATATTGGCTCCTGGTTGAACGCGTTTCATATGTCCTAGTTCTAAGTATTCCTTCATAAAGGTTTTGTATTCTTTACCTAGAACTTTATCTTCTTCTAACCGTTTCTCCAGTTGAATGAACCGTGCGATTGCCTTTTTTCTTGAATCCCCAAGCTTTTCTATTGGTTCCTTGAACGGAATTTTCACTGTATATGTACCATCAGCATTTCTCTGGTGGTTGCAGTTGTAGAATTCTTCGCATTCCTTGTCTTCGTTGGACATCATCTTTTCTGGTACAACTTCTTCAATCTCCCAAAATTTTGTGAGTTGTTCATCTTCTGCAGCACATGCGACCATGCTAAGAATTTTCCTTTCTTCTGATGGTGCTGTTGCATTCCCCGTGATGATCCATCCAAGTTCCGTGTTTTGCGCTAACAGGCCTCCGTTGAATTTTCGTACTCCTTCCAAAATGATTTCCTTGTAGATGTCTGCTCCTAGGATAACGTCTATTGGTCCAGGTTTCTGAAATAGTGGATCAGCCAACACCATATTCTTACAGTCCTGAAGCTGATAGTTTTCGACTGGTTTTTCTGGAAGTGACTTGGTTAGCTGTGGCAGTATCAGCATCTCACATGTGGTTGTGTAGTTGCTTGGAAATCGTGGACGTAGGTTTACAGTTAATCGTCCTCGGGCTGTACCTGCTCCTTTCTTGCCTAATCCAGAAATGTGCACTCTCACCTTTTCTTCTGGTAGACCCAGCGTTTGAGCTGCATCTCCTGTGATGAATGATGCCGGTGATCCGGAGTCTATCAGGGCTCTGAGATACTCCAAACTCCCTGAGGATGACTGGACCTTAATTAGGGCAGTTGCAAGCAAAACGTTGCGATGCTGTCTTCCTACTAGGCTTGCAACAATGTTTCCGTTCTTATTGGTTGCTGTCGCACTGGAAATTGCCGTTGTGGTCTTGGGAGGCTGTTGCTGCTGTTGTTTGCTAAAATCTTCGTGCAAAAGCCAATGATGTCTTTTATTACATACCTTGCATTTCCCTGGGCAAAAGTGTCTGGAGTTATATTTTCGTGTAGGCTTGAAGCAGTTTGAACATAATTTTTTATTCTTGATGAAGTCCCAACGTTCGGATATATTTAGATTGCTGAATTTTGGGCAGGCTTTAATGCTGTGTGATCCTCCGCAGTGGAAGCACGATATGTCAGCAGTGTGGTACGTCTTCACTGCCCACCGATCCTGGTGACTTTCCCATGGTTTCCCAATTCCTTGTTTTCTGGGTTCGAGTTTGTTCCGTCGTTGTACAGCTTCCAGCGACTGAAATCTTGTTTCTAAGAAATTCAGTAGCTGCTCGAATTTTTGCACCTCTCTTGTTGCCGTTAATGACTGCTCATACAGTCTTTTGGTTTCCTTGTCCAACTTCCGTGTCACTATATGACACATGATAGGCCCCCATGTGGCCGTTTCAAATCCTAAGTTCTCAATTGCTCTTAGGCATTCTGCAGTCGTGTCATGGAGTTTCTTGATCTCTTCTGCAGATTCGTTCGACAGGGTTACCTGGTTGAATATGTTATCCAAATACTTCGCAAGTAGCAGCCTGGTGTTGTCGTATCTGTTCCTTATAATGAACCATGCAGACTCGTAATTGGTTTCAGTTGCCTCCAGGTGTTGCACTAACTTGCTGGCTTCCCCTCGTAACTGTGACTTTAAGTAATGCATTTTTTCCGCCTTACTTAGTCGTGAATTTTCATGAACAATTCTTCGGAAAATATCATGAAAGCTAGGCCATACTTCGTAGGTCCCTTCAAAAAATGGAATTTTAAGAGTAGGCAACACTATATTCGCATGGCTGTGTTCCTTGACACTTTGAACCTCTCCATCCTGGATGTGTTGGTACAGGACTACAATTATTTCGTTGACCATCTTCTTGGTCTCACGGAACTCCTTGTCGTCGTAGCTACTTGGGATAGTATCTCCTCGTTTAGAGCTCTGATGTCATTCCAATCATCCTTAAAATTCTTAATGTTGTATTCGCAATACATTCTACTGCATTCCTCATTCAACCTATTCCAGACTTCCTGAATGTCGCTTTGGAGTGAATTCACCTTGATCTGTAGCCTTCTTATTCGAAACTGTCCCTCCTTGTCAGCACGTGCGGTCGTATCTTCTTTTGGTCCAGCTGGCTGCTGTGAACTTTCACCTAGTGTGGCTAGATTTTCTTCGCACTTGTCGAGCAGGGCAACCCCTTCATTGTAAACGTCTTTGGTTTGCTGAAAAAAATTGTTTTTAAAATAAGGGTGTTCTTCCTCGACTTCCTTCGCCAGGTCTGAATGGTCGGCCTCAAATTCTTCCCAAAGTTGTTTTAGGGTGGATCTGCGAACGGTGATATATGCTGCATTTTTTCTTGGTGGGCCATCCTTCCTCACGTTGATAATCTGCCTGCGAATGGATTCTGCTAAATCTTCTTGGGTTGTGAAAATCTCCCGTCGCTGCGCCATCGTAACGGTCTTGTTCGATGAGGGCTGGTACGTTTTAAGGGATCACTGGACCAAATGCTAGGGGCAGGAACGTTGAAAGGTTCGAAAGGACCAAAATGTTCAAGGGCAGGAACGTTTAAAGGCTCGAAAGGACCAAAATGTTCAGGGTGGAGCTTGTAGTGGACTGTATGAATTTAATTTGGACAGTTGCAGGAATATCTTAGGGGTGCAGGAATTAAAAACGGGTGCAAACCAACGGTCTCGTGCGGTCTCACACGAGATGATGTACCAAAAAAGACCTGGGGCCGTTGGTCAGCGTGACACAGTGAAACAAAACTTCAAACTGTATGTTTATTGACTAAAATGTTTTTCTATTTATACATATAAAAATACTGACTTAGCTTACAAAGTTTAATATTTGCCCTAGTTTCAGCTCGCATATGCACTTGCGTATTCAATTTCATAACAAACTTGCAGAGTGCAGAATTGCAGGCTATTCACCGGGTCATTCGAGCACTGATTACATTACTGCTGACGCTTTGTTAAGCATTTTCCGTATGCAATATATGTTTGTGAAATATACGCCTAATTAAATTAAAAGGATTAAAATTTATGTTTGGTTCCTAAACATTTATTCTTAATTTATTGTTTATAACCTTTCTAAAAAGCGTACTTATAGTGCTATTTATGCTGAGACCTCTATAGTTTTGCTTGTCCTTCCTGTCACCTTTTTTATACAGTGATATTATGTATGAAAGTTTCCACTCGTCTGGCGTTTTGTTTTGTTTGATGCAGTTGTTCATAAGGGCACGTGTATAGATATAAAATAACACAGTCGAAATACATTGTATATTGTTCAAAACTAGGTATAAATTAATTCTTAAGCTAGGTTTAATAACCTATGTACACAAAAATTATAAATAAAAGTTCATTCGAGAGCCTGGAACCTTGCTTGATGCTCCTTGGCGGTCTGCAACCTAACGTACACGCCCTGGTAGATCGGTCGAGCCGCGTTCTAGAAAAATTTTACTCCAACGCAATAGTTCCAATGAACGCTAGTTCTGTAACATAGTAGGTTAAATGTGTGGCTCAAGATGGCGGCTGAAAATTTAATTAAATTCAATGAATACGGGGTTGTGTTTATCTCCGGTAGTAAATTAAACACTGCTGGTATTCGTTGCTCTCTGGAGGTTAACTTTGGGCCCACTGGCGGACGTGAAATTTTTTCTTCGACAAGTGCGTCGACTGCCGGCAAATTTTTGACGGAAACCGGCGAAGAATTTCGTGTCTTCTCGAAATCCTGTAGGTGCTAAGATTCGCCTCTGGTGGTGTAACAGCGCTACGCTGTTGGACGGAAAATCTTCCTTGTGCAGGTACGTCGTGCTTTTAGTCGCCTTTAGCTCGGTAAGTACCTGGGGAACAGTTACAACGGGTTCAGAGGCGTCTCCAAAAGCAGGACAGGTCGTTCCGCCTCCTCAGTGTGAGCAGGACGGGGAGTTCTAGAAAGGAAGGGACAGGCCGTGCGACCCACCTGGGCCGGGGAGCTCTTCCAGGTAAGAGCTATTGGTCAGGATCGAAGTCTCACGTATCTTCAGCAACCCAAGTGTTTTAGTTTTATACCCTTTCGGCTGCCATTATCTGGTCTATTTCTAGGTGGAATTGGAGTATGATTGCGTCGAGCGGTGGTTTACGCTACTTCGCGCATTGCGGCTGGGTTTGCCTTATCTGGAATCTGCCCGCTCAGGAGATGCAAGCGGAGATTGTAAGTGAATTAGATCTCACAAATTTCTAGAATAGTAATGCTTTAAACAAATTTGGTGCAGGTGCTAACGTTACAATGTAACTTAATTTCAGTTGCGTGAACTTTCAAGAAAAATAAATAATGTTAGCAAGTGAGAAAAGCGAGTTTAAATTAAGTAATCAATAATTATTGAAAAACGTAACGTTATTTTGTTTGCCAGTCCGCCCCTGTTGAAGGTATTTAAGTGTATGGCAGGTGAATGTCTAGTAAATTTGACAGAGACCTGCTGAATCAAGATTAGCCATTACCATAAAAAAGTGTCATAAGTATAAGAAATAAATGAGAATTAGTTATTGTGTATTTGAATCAGACTGTTATGAAATGTCATAATTAATTTATAGGAGAGGAACTAACTCAATTGTGAATTTTCACGTAAAATGATATTCCATGGAGAGTTTAATTGTACAATGAAAGATTGAGGAACGTAGAGTAAGGGGCTGACCTCCTAAAAGATGGGCTGACCAAGTTGGAGTACTGACTGGGCATACTTTGCATGATGCTTTACACTTAGCTAAAGATCGAGACACATGGGCGACAACAGTGTCTACTACCTCATAATACCATCAAACCCTCTTATGAAGTAAAGGATAGCAGAAGAAGACTTGGAATTTTATATACTATCGAGAAATACATACATTAATAGTACATACACTATTTTCTTATTTTCACACTACTCTGTTCTAAACTAATATTTCTGTTCATTAGTTTCCTTTATAGCTTTTATATCTCCAATATTAAGCTCCTGGGCAACGAGATTTTATCAAATTGATTTCATTTTGCATAAATCGATCTCTTCTTATAAATTAACACCTTATGACTTTTCTAGATGCGTATTCATATGCACCAACAAAATATATTTTCTCTTTAAAGTCACATTAATTTGATGAATAAAGTTTTTCTCCTGTGTTCGTCTTGATATGACTATCTAAGCTACTTTCTTGTGCTCCTTCATGTTCACAAACGACATATGAATACAGCTTTGCTCCTGTGTGCGTTTTCATATGACTAGCTAAGTTACTTTTATGTGCTGTTTTATATTCACAAATGGAACATGAATGCAGTTTTTCTCCTGTGTGCATCTTCATATGACTAAGTAAACTGTATTTCTGTGTTGCTTTATATTCACAAATGCAACATAGATAAGGCTTATCTCCAGTATGTCTCTTCATATGACTACCTAAGTTACTTTTGTGTGCTGTTTTAAATTTACAAACAGAACATAAATAAGGCTTATCTCCTGAATGCATCTTCATATGATCAACTAAGCTACTGTTGTGTGCGGTTTTATATTCACAAATGGAACATGCATAAGGTTTTTGTCCACTATGCTTCTTCATATGACTAACTAAGTTACTTTTGTGCGCTGCTTTATATCCACAAATGGAACATAAATAAGGCTTATCTCCTGTATGCCTCCTCATATGATTAACTAAGCTACCTTTGAGTGCTGTTTTATATTCACAAATGGAACATAAATAAGGTTTTTCTCCCGTGTGTCTTTTCATATGACTAACTAAATTACTTTTCTGCGCTGCTTTATATTCACAAATTGAACAGGAATACAGTTTTTCTCCAGTGTGCGTCTTCATATGACTAACTAAGCTACTTTTGTGCGCTGCTTTATATTCACAAATGGAACAAAAATAAGGCGTATCTCCTGTATGTCTCTTCATATGACTACCTAAATTACTTTTGTGTGCTGTTTTATATTCACAAACGGAACAGATGTAAGGTTTTTCTCCAGTGTGTGTTTTCATATGCCTAACTACGTCACATTTCCTGGCTGCTCTATATTTACAGACTCTGCAAACAAATTGTCGATCTAAAAGGTTTTCATCTGCTGCACTTGTAACAAGCAATTCATCCTTTATTACGACTTCCTCTTGTTTAATATTCAATACGTTGTCAGATGCATTATCAAATGTTCCGTTTATGTAGGTCATTTCAGTAGACACGTTATTATCAACCAGCTCCTGCTTCAGGTCCATTCTTGTAACAAAGGAATGGTCTTCTCGTTTATTAAATGCAGTTTCTGTAAACAAAACACAATATGGAATTCGGTTAGGTTAGATTAGATTGGTTATGTTCACGTAAAAATGTTCCGTAATTATTTAATGCTTCTGCTTACATAGAATATAAGTTTGTAATAAGTAACACAGTCGCCACAGTAACAAATAAAAAAATATGCTAGTACTAAAATTACACAACCAGTTCTGACAATAAAGCTTGATTGGAACTAATAGTGTATTGAAGAACTACTCCAATGTCTAGTCTAGCAGCCGTTAATAAGTACACCGTGCCGCCCAATTATACAAAGGAGGTGGAGTTTAGTGATGGCGCCGAATTCAAAAAAAGATAAAGGTATAATAGTACACAATATTTAAATTATGTTTCGTTTGAAAGAAAAATCGGAGAAATTATCAAAGTGCTCGTAAAGCTTATAAATCCAAAATATGAAATATATAAAAATGATGCATTTAGTATAAAAACATATATAAAATATTATAATTGAAGTACTTAGTGCTTTACGTTATCAGTTCTATACATACCACAAATTGTTAATTAATTGAGTATCAATTGTATAAATGTAAGCATTCAACTGCTTACTATATGTTAATTCATTAATGCTCATAAATAAATAAAACATGGAAATACATTTCAGTTTCTAAGGGGACTCCTCTAATTATTTAGAATTTTATGACGTCATTTTATCTCTTTAAGTTTTTATGATTATCGCAAATGTGAATCTATTTAACAATATGTAGTGGATGTTCAATTCGTCAGAATTCAGGTTAAAAGATTAGTGTAAGTGGTTTATTTGTAGTTTATGAGAAGGCAAAGCTATCATTTAACTGAAATGTTAGATTTTGCCGTGCAATCATACTAACTTAAATTTTATTGTAAAAACTAACAATTAAACTTGTATGTATATTTACCCAATTTTAACCTCTTGTTATCAATTTTAAAATATTGGAATATGAAATCCTAATAATATAAAAGCTGACCAGCGTCACTCATCCTAAGAAAATAGATATAAAATTTAGGAAATTTGAAATGTTAACAGTGAAACATTTGTAGAATAATTTAGATAAGCACTACATTGGAATATTGGCAATATTTACAAAATTTATGAAGACAACACTTAAGGCTAGGCAACCCAAATGACGTCTAAGTACGATAATACTGGTATAGTATTCAAAAAATTGGAAATCTATTTAAAATCAAGTAAGTACATCATGGAAAGTGTAAGTCATGTCTAAGTTGGTTTCATACAATCAATACATAATTTTCTAAAGTCAATTTTCAAGTAATGACAGTTCATCTATAAATTGAACATGTAATTCTTTTGTTAAGGCATTTTAACATTTTCTATGACTTCAGTACCTATGTACTAGTTGTTTAACCATAGTTTTATAAAACCGTATGCTAGCGTAGAAAAGGTTGAAAAAAACGTATAGGTCTTCCAAATCCCACATGCATAGGTATGTTAAACTTGAAGGTTATTTACAAAGTGTCACTGAATGACAATCAAGCAGTCTGGGTGGAATACTCTTTTTATAAGCAAGCTATCGTTTGAATTCGGCGCCATCACTAAATTCCACCTCCTTTTTATAATTGGTCGCACGGTGTAATTGTTAACGGCTGCTTAATAATTACACCGTGCCGACCAATTATAAAAAAGAGGTGGGGTTTAGTGATGGCGCCTAATTCAAAAGATAGCTTGCTTATAAAAAGAGTATTCCAACCAGAAATTGGAAAGCTATTTAAAATCAGGCCAGTCTGCTTGACTGTCATTCAGTGACACTTTATAAATAACCTTCAAATTTGGCATATGCATTTGGGAATATTGGAAGACATACGTTTTCCAACATTTTCTATGCTAGTATGCGGTTTTAAAAACTAAGGTTAAACAACTAGTACATAGGTACTTAAATCATGAAAAATGTTACAGTGCCTTAACAAAACAGTTACATGTTCAATTTATAAATGAACTGTTATTACTTGAAAGCTGCTTGGGTTTAGAAAATTATGGATTAATTTTATGAAATCAACTTAGATATGACTTACCCTTTCCGTGATGTATGTACGTGATTTTAAATAGATTTGGTTGGAAAACTATACCAGCATTATCATGCTTAGACGTCTTTTGGGCTGCCTAGCTAACAATGTTGTCCTCATAAGTTTTGTAAACATTTCAATGTAGTACCAAATGATCTTTGGTAGTGCTTATCTAAATTATTCTACAAATGTTTCACTGTTAACATTTCAAGTTTCCTAAATTTTATATCTATTTTCTTAGGATGATTGACACTGTTCAGCTTTCATATTATTAGGATTTCATATTTTAATATTTTAAAATCGATAACAAGAAGTTAAAATTGTGTAAATATACAAGTTTAATTGTAAGTGTTTATAATAAAATTTAAGTTAGTATGATTGCACGGCAAAATCTAAATTTCAGTTAAATGATAGCTTTACCTTCCCATAAACTAAAAATAAACAAAATTTACACTAAAATAAGTATATCTTTTAAACTGAATTCTGAAAAATTTAACAATCCACTACATATTGTTAAATAGATTCACATTTGTGATAATCATAAAACTTAAAGAGATAAAATGACGTAATAAAATTCTAATTAATTAAAGGATTTCCCTTAGAAACTGCAATGTATTCCTACTTTTTTTTTATTTATGAGCATTAATGAATTAACATACAGTAAGCAAGTGAATGCTTACATTGATAAAATCGGTAATAAATGAATTAACAATTTGTGGTATGTATGGAAGTGATAACGTAGGGCACTAAGTACTTCAATTATAATTTTTTATTTGTTTTATATTAAATAAATTAATAAATGCATAATTTTTAGATATTTCATATTTTTGCCTTATAACCTTTACGAGCTTTTTGATAATTTCCCGATTTTTCTTTCAAACGGTACATAATTTAAATGTATGTGTACTCTTTACACCTATATTATATTTTTTGAATTCGGTGCCATAACTAAACTCCACCTCCTTTTTATAATTGGTCGGCAAGGTGTACTTATTAACGGCTGCTGTCTAGTCTGGGCCATATATATAATACACATATATTGCTAGTAGGGCCAGGAAACGTCAGAAAACATTACGGCGCCGACATAGTCTCACTTCGAGTATAACGCGTCTCGTGCGCATGCATGAGAATTCGAACTCTGCTTTTAGAAGCGAATTTTAAACTTGACCACTTCCCCATTGGCCGGACGACGCCGCCGCGCTTGCACACAGCTCACCATTATACATTGAAGAGTTGGTTGTCTGTCTCACTTCCTTCGTAAGTTTCCCACTCATAGCCGCTAGCAATATAGTAAGTATTAGATATATGATCTGGGCATATAGAAATTTCTTAGTTCAAACGTGTTGACGCCCTCAAATGTGGCTGTTAGAATAAATTATCCTCAAAAAAGCAATTTAGAAATGACTATTACCTTCACTGTGCAATAATTTGATTTAAAAAATCCGCGCAGTGATTAGCTCGCTCCAGGAAAGTCATTCATTTGCCAAGTATTTCCCGTTTATTTCTGAATAATGACTTTTGATGACATTTATTAATTAGAATTGACAGGGTCAGCACTTCTTTTCGCATTTTGAAAATTTAAAAAAAAAACTGTCCCGGTTTTTATGGCCGCCACTGTACCTTTTCAATTAGGTTAAAATTCAGTAAATACCATATACAGTCGCGGCCATAAAAACCGATACAGTTTTTTTGACCTAATTTTCAAAATGCGAAAAGAAGTGCCGACTCTGACAATTCTAATTGATAAATGTCATCAAAAGTCACTATTCAGATATAAACAATGACTTTTGATGACATTTATTAATTAGAATTGACAGGGTCAGCACTTCTTTTTACATTTTGAAAATTATGTCAAAAAAACTGTCCCGGTTTTTATGGCCGCGACTGTATGTATTACTACTATCGAGAGATAAAAAAAAAACTCATCCTCAGCGGGCTGTGAAATTCAAACGTTTGAATAACATGTTGGTAGCACTATAAGTCTATGTGAAATCTGAGGTAAGTAGGTTAGGTTTTGCGTCAGTTTTGACACAAACTGACGCAAAACCTAACCTACTAACATCGAATTTGACATAGACTTAAGTGCTATCAACATGTTATTCAAAAGTTTGAATTTCACAGCCCGCTAAGGATGAGTATATATATATTGCTAGCGGCTATGAGTGTGGAGGTCACCTCGTAAGTGAGCCAGACAACCAACTCTTCGATGTATTTGGTGAGCTGTGCGCAAGCGCGTCGTTCGCGCGGTGGGGAAGTGAACCTCACGGTCAAGTTTAAAATTCGCTTTTAAAGGCGGAGTTCGAATTCTCAGGCATGCGCACGAGACGCGTACTACTCAGAGTGATACTATGTCGGCGCCGTAATGGTTTCGGGCGTTCCTAGGCCCTGCTGACAATATAGTAGTAATACATATATGGTAAATACTCATACGGATTGTCCGAAATCCGTTTTGAACATCGGAAATGAATGAGTGCGACAAGAAAGACATAAACAAAATGAGTAGCAAGACAAAGATAGAATGTAATCATGGCTAGGTAAATTTTTAAACTAAAATTAAGTCAATAAAACAAATACTACTGTCAAATATTTTATCCGCCATTAAGAGTATAAAGTGAGGTTTAAATATACTATTATTTACTATTCACATCATTATTTATTCGTTGACCGCTTGTTAATTTCAATATTAATGAATTATTTTTCCTAAAAAAAGATGGATTAATAGACATCATTAATACATTGTTTTTGATTAATACATTCTTTTTCATTAATTAACTGTTTTTTAAAAAAGGATGGATTAATAGACCTATTAATACACTGTTTTTGATTAATACACTCTTTTTCATTAATTACCTGTTTTTGTGGTTTTGACGTTTTGATGATATTTTGCATGGAGGATAGTTGTATTAATCAAAATTTTCGCTACAAAAACAAATTTTGCGGTCAACGAAAAAAGTTTGTAATCAACTCGTTTGTTAATGGGCGATTAATAATCTCAACTATTAAAGTTTCGATTATTAATCGTCTTCATTAACACACTTGTTGGTTAAATAACTATTAATTATGTTAAACCTCACTTTACACTTTTAATGACAGATAAAATATTTGACAGAAGTGTTTGTTTGTTTTATTGACTTAATTTTAGTTTAAAAATTTACCTAGCCATGATTACATTCTATCTTTGTCCTGTTACTCATTTTGTTTAAGCCTTCCTTGTCGCACTCATTAATTTCCGATGTTCAAAACGGATTTCGGACAATCTGTATATTATACAACTAGGCGATCGAAAATAATCGATTATACAAAAGGTATTGCTTGAAACGCCACGTGTTTCTAAAGGCATGTAACAGTACTTACTGCTTAGCCCTATACTTTACTGTACTATTAATTTATATCGCTGTAGGTTCGCTAGCTTGAAAAGTCGTAGAGACATAAAACTCTATTAAAATCGTCAGTGCGACTAAGGGCAAGCTAATATTGTTCTGGATTTGCTCGTTGTCATCACTGCACTGTATTATTAAATGGAAGAGCAACTCATACGACCTGCGCTTGAAAATATGTACACATTTGAAAAAAATAATAAGGTCGACACTCGCTCACTGGGGGTGTCGTGCGTTTGCGCAGTTCAGATTGTTTAATCGTCGCCCAACAGTGTGCGAAAATGACATAACCTAAATTTCATTTAAATTTTTTAGAATTTTAAATTGGAAGCATGAGCCTCTTTATACGAAAGATGGGAATTGAATACACTGAATCCCGTATTTTTCGAATAAATTGCTGTAAAATGCAATCAGACAGAGCTCTGCTTTCATCCGATGTAATTAATAAAAATATCAACGATGAAAAAACAAATACTAACTCAAAACCCGCGCTTGTAGGTTCGTACAACGTAAATACAAGTATAGTATTCGAAATTCGAATTGCTAGTAGAGGTAAAAATAAATTTAAACTTGCAGACATCTAAAGATGCGATATTTTCGCTGTAAAGACAAGGGGCAGAAATCGACATGTAGATAAGTTTTGCTTCTGGCATAGTTTACATGTAGAATTACCGTACTCTTTACCTTCTACCCTTATGAAGGTGGGCGAAAGTTGAGTTTTTTTAACTCAGCTATGACACGATTTAATCAAAGAAGTCGTTCATTACATTATTGAAATGACCGTAGAATTCTCCGAAATCATCCAATGAAGTAAATACAAGTTGAATGATGATACCACACAATTTTTTTTAGAAAATCTGATAGGCTTAAATATTATTATTAAATAATACACGAATTTAGAAAATAGGGTGGTACATAACCTATTTGTTTGACATATGTAAAATATCGAATTTGGATCAAAAATATATGTCAAATCGGTCTGTTTGTCAAACTCTTAGCAAACAATTACAGGAACACTAATAAGTTTAGTGGTGTACGCGCGTCATTTAGCAGCAAGACAGTGTCAAATACTACAAAGTTTACGTTGCGGGGATTTTTAAATTAAATTGCTCATGCGTCCAACACTCCTGTGCAGATTCAATTTGTATCACGTTAAAAGTACAGGTTTGCTGTTCTATTTAATAATACAGTTTATTGGTTGTCACCTGGAATGCTGAAATGATGAATGCAAACACTGCCAGCAATAAAAACCCAACAGTTTAAGAAGATATATAATCGGTAAGGAAAACACAAATACAAAAAATACGTCTATATAAAACACTAAGAATGAACAGTGAAGCTGTCAACAATACTTTAATTGTCTACGGGCAAAAGCTGCTTCTACTATAGTAATTTTAAATTATGTATTTACTTATTTTAAATTTTAAATAATGCAAAAATGTCTTTTTACATTAAGCACGTCCTTTAAAATAACATAAATTTAACAAAGACAAAAAATTATGAAAGGAAATAGAACAATAACTACATAAGTATAAAAATTCAGCAAAATCACAAAAATTGTTCAAAATGCTGGCCCTGCTTTTCAAAACACAGCAACCACGACGAATCCAATTTCTCGACACTTGCGGAAATTGTTCTCGCAAGTCCTCTATAGCAACGTTGATTCGATGGCTCAACTCTTCAATAGTATCAACTTCAGTTGCATGTACCCGGTTTTTCAGGTATCCCCATAAGAAGAAGTTCAGTGGGCTGAGACCAGGGTTGCGTAGAGGCCATTGAATAAATCCACCCCGGCCGATCCACCGTTGCAGAAAGGTATGATCGAGATAATCTCTTACAGGACGACTAAAATGCGATGGACAGCCATCACGCATAAACCACATGTTACGTCGCACAACCAATGGAACATATTCTAGAAGTCCTGGCAAAACTTCTTGTAAAAAATGCAAGTAAAATTCGCTATTGTGACGCGCCGAAAATTCGAAAGATCCTATTAAGGTGTCGTTCACAATTCCAGTCCATAAATTTAACTGAAACGTTGCTGAAAGTTACTTTGGCGAATCGCATGATGATTTTTATCAGCCCATGTGTGAGCATTGTGGAAGTTGAGCTTACCATTCCTGGTGAAACAGCATTCGTCAGTCACTGATATGTGTGTTGGAAAACCTGCTTCTGCTTCCGTACGATTGAGCAGCCACTCACAAAACTGCTGCCGCAACGAATAATCCTTGGAAGTAAGTCCTTGTACCTTTTGGAAATAATAATAACAAAGTTCTGAGAAACATTAGCTTCGTGGACAATTTGGAGTGTATTAATTGTCGATTCAGCATCTACCCTTTCCAATACCTCCTCTTCAACATCAATCGAGTGTCGATTCGTTCTTCCACCACCATGACCCTTCTGTGATTGTAAATTCCCAGTCTCTCTGCCCGTTGAATAACCCCGAAAAATGTATTTTTGGAAGGGGTTTGTTTATTTGGAAATATTTCTAAATACATACTCTTTGCTCGTGCAGCACTTTCATCGGCAGCTCCGTATACTATTATCATGTCCATCTATTCATAGTTAGTGTAATTCACTATTTTATCCGAACTAATAACAACCACTAAAAACAAATCTTAAATTTGATGTGTTCAAATTTACTGAAATGTCAATTTGACACTTTCTTAAATTTCAACGGTAACTTGCCTATTATTTTTTTATTATTCAGCAGCTCTCAATAGCTGCTACAAAAATCATTGAGCATTAAAAGGAAAAATTAAGAAACCGTAATTTCTATTTTACATTTATTTTAAATCATTTCTTAACTAAATGTGGTTCAGTTAACTCAAATATCCCCAATTTAAATTTAAAACGTAAATTAACCACATAATTTCCGAACAACTACTTCTTTTTGACTAAGCTTTAACTCGTTGTAACTTTTTAATTATTGAGATTTTCTAAAAAATTTATTAATAAAAAATATTTACTTTAGTCCCCTCTATCTACTCTAAAGATATCCTACGTAAGTTATAAGTCACCCTGTATATGATTATCATGCTTCCTGGTATATTTATTAATATTAGCATTAATTAATTAATTGTGCCCTTATAAATGGTAGCTTCTGACTAGGCCTAGGTTCGATTTATTTATACCTTGACTGATTTAAAGAATACCAAATAACAGAAATTACATTTATTCAACACTATGTACATTTGGAAAATAATTAAATAAATCATATTCATAACTATGCACAGAAACAATTATATTTGACGTAATTCTTTAGGTTGGTGTCAGGAATGTGGGCAACCCCAATTGCCTGGAAGTTCGTCCGGGTTGCTCGCTATGGGCAATCGCTGGACCAACGGGGGATTTGGGCTAGCGTTGGTAGAACTGTAACACAATAATTAAATTATTGACAGCTTGAACTATTTTAAACAAACTGAATAATTATGATTGGTTATAATTACAAAAAATTAACTGAGGCTATGATATCGTTACTATATGTATGTTATACGTGCAGGTGGTCGCCCGGCTCACGTTCTGATAAGCTCCGGTAATAACTCCGACCTTGTGTACGGGGTCAAATTGTTTCGCGCCCTTATCGGCCTCGGAGCGCGTGCTAAGGTGAGCTTCCAATATGTTTGGAGTTTGCAGTTAAAGTTTCGCAGTAAATGCGGCTTGTCCCACCTGGAGCAAAATATTTCTGGAGCTTCGGAGCTGACTAAGTTGCCAATAATATAGGTGCTCGGTGGCTAATCACTCGGGATTTGTTGCAGTAGGTAGCATGATGTCATCCAGTCGTGACAGTGCGTCTGCTACGATGTTTTGCGTACTTGGAATATATATAATATTTGTTGAGAAGTACCCAATTTAGTCGAGCTGTCGAAGTTGTCTCGGCAAAGCTTTTCTCTGGTTTTGCTGGAATGCAAAAGTGAGTGGTTTGTGGTCGATACATAATACGAGGTGGCAACCTTCCACCACAAACCTAAAATATTTGATGGCTTCGTATATGGTCAAAGTTCTCTATCGTAGGCACTATAACATCGCTGCGTAGGGCTAAAAAAATCAAGTAGGTAGTGGCCATTTCGCTGTGTCGAATTTTTGAAGAACCGCTCCTAATGCAGTATCGAAAACATCTCCTATTGAGTGCTGTTATAGCCAATAGAACTCCTTCTGGGTCGGCTAACAAAATTGCTTCGGCCAGACTCTGCAGCTTTCAAACATTTCTAGCTTTTCGGCGTGCAGCTGATCGGGCGCTTGTCGTTTCTTGTACTGTTGCGCAAGTACTCGTTAAGATTAGCTTGCGAGTGTGCAGCATCTTTGATAAATCTGCTTTAAACATTGCTTACACCAAGATATTTACGGAGTTCTTTAGCAGTTTTTTGGGGACTTGCACTGTAAAATCACGTCTACGAGCGCGGGAGTCGAGCGTGTGCCTTCAGCGGATATTACATGTCCTAAATATTCTAGTTGATTTACATGAAATACATACTATCCCGTCGAATTTATGCACAGACCATAATCAGTTCGACGGTGAAGAGCCTGTCGCAGATGATGTTGATATTCGTTTTTGTCGCAGCTAAACACCAGGATACCGTCAATATGAGCAAAACAAAAGGTTAGCACTTGCACGTTTGGCAATACTGAAATGTATTGTTGGTAACACTGTAAGTCTATGTCAAATTCGAGGTTAGAGGGTTAGGTTTTGCGTCAGTCTGAGTTAAAACTGACCCAAAACCTAACCTTTTAACCTGGAATTTGATTTCAGTACTACCAAATGCGTAACATCAACTGGAGCTGCTTTATTGTGCTTTAGTACATAAAAACGAATTCTGCTCAGCTTGGTTATGTTTAGACATTTAATGTTACGTTTATATAAAATCTGATATTTCACATTTCTACAGGAAATGCAATAAAATAGTATACGAAACGCGTTATAAAAGTGGTTTTATTGAACTCGTATGGCTATTTAAGTATTGGCTAACGCTCGTACTCAAACCAGCCATACTTGTTGAGTAAAACTTCACTTTTTTAAACTTGTTGCGTAATATACTATTTACAAACAAGTGTGATAATGCGAGCGATTAATAATCGACACATTTTAACGTGTGAGCGTTAGCGAACACGTTAATTGTTGGGATTATTAATCGCCGATTAACACAGGAGTTAGTTATAATATGTTTTCGTTGATCGTATCTTATTAAATTGGAGAAAAATTTATTTTACTGCATGACAAAAATTTGACATTTAAAATGTTAATATTAATGGTAGCTTTGATTTCCTACACTAAAATCGTTTATTAATGGAAAAATCAGGCATTAATAAGGGTTAGTAATAAATGATTTTTTGCACTACTAGTCTCAGAACGCACCGTTATTGGCCTATTTTTAGGTCGTGAAGTTGATTTTCTCCACCAAGGGAGAGAAAGTAAAATAAACAATTTTCACCGTGGTAACCAATAAATTGCTAAGTTACCAAATATGACTATTTTAATTTTGACGTTTTAAAGAGGTGTATTGTCAGGCTGACAGTTAAAATATTTTCGAAATTTGTTGGGAATTTAGGTATTAAGCCATTTGGTAGTGCAAAAAATAGTATATACACCACGGTAGCGAATCGTCTTTTAACCTTCGCGCTTTAGATACTTCGCGCTGCGCGCTCAGTATCTAATATGCGCTCAGGTTATAATACTGCGCTTCTCTACCTTGATGTATAATATACTATTATTCTCAACCATATATGTAATAAGATCATTACTGACTTTTTAAAAATTGGAAAATGAGCTATACCCAACTTGCAACTTTCCAACCAGTCGGAAAAGTGATTGCCGTCGCAGCAGTTGGAAATGAATCAATTCCCGACCTCTGTGTAGGTAGGGACACCGGGAATCTCGTTCATCCATTCATGCGCGATCCATTCCCGACCGCTGTGCAGGTAGGGACACTGGAAATCTCGTTCATCCATTCATGCGCGTCACAACCTTTCGTATCATAATATAATAATTTTTTCAATTATTGTTTAGAATAAAGTCGTTGCGAATAAAATAGTATACATACCACGGTGAAAAGTTTCATTCCTGTCTCGAGATAAAGTTTGGTACTTATGTGGTGGAAGATGTCGTGCTTCGCCTTTTTGTGGTTTAGCAATAGCTTGGTTACTTCCGGAAAATCTACGAGGATAGAATTTGCATTGTCTGCAATGTTAATTGTCCCAGAACTGACATTTAGGTCGCTGTGTCCAGTGGGCGACGATTTTTAAGCTCTACGAGAGTACCATGATGCTGTAAAAGGTCTGCTTTTATAATTACCCGAGATACCTGAGCCTCGTGGAAATGCCATTTAGTATGATCGCCATAGGGGTAATTTTAAGAGCAAAAATCGGGTTCTATACTGTAAGTAGGTATTTCCGTGTAGTTTAATGAAATAGTATTCCACCTTACACGACCGGAAAGTAGTGTTTTGCAGGTTGAACGAAGTAGATTCCAGGGAAAATCGCAGGCGAGCTCTGAAAGTTTGATAAGCCTGCAAAACACTTTCCGGTCATGTATCGTACAATTTTTTGTGACCCACGGTATGATACAAACTTCTTCACCTACGTTTTTTTACTTTCTTTCTGGTTACAGAATTGAAATTATCATTATTTATTTCTGCTATTGGGGCAATAAAGTTATACACTCCGGCAGGCACTGTAAAATAAACCTTTTCTTTTATATATCTCCACAGACAAAAATCTATTGGAGTTAAGTGGCCACGCTATTGGTCCACCCCTTCCAATCCATCTATTAGGAAAATACTATTCAAAATATCTCGCACTAGAACACATACGAGGGATGGGGAGTGAATATTGACTCACCTTGTATAACAAGATAAGAGTTGGGACATGTGCAATGCCCCCCCCCCCCCCCGCCCCCTTATTATATACACGATTACGATGCGCCTTTTCTATTCATGGACGTAGGCCTTCTCCAAAATTTTCCATCTTTCTTTGTCCATAGCTAACGTAATCCACTGTATTCCTGCCACGACGTCTTGTATATCATCTCGCCATCTTCTACTTGGGCTTCCCTTTTCTTTTTTTTAGCTTGGCGGTCTCCATTGTAGGTAATGTAGCTTTAGTCCATCTATAATCCTGCCTACGACCAGCCCATTGCCATTTTAGCTGAGCAATTCTTTCCATAATATCACTATAACTACAAAAAAGTTATTATATACAGGGACTCTAATTCATAAACGCATCGTACACCCTCGTATCGGGTTTTAGATTTTTTCGGCAAAATATTGCATGTCCTCTTCGTGACCGCTTCGAAAATTTCTTGTGGAATTTCATTTTCTGCTTCTGACTGTTCAAAATCAGAATCCATGATTTAAAACTGAAGAATGAACTTGAGTTTGTTTGTTTGTTTGTAGTGGATAAGGTCTAGGCATGCGGAGTACCCGGTTCCTTAGACACCAAATGCTATGGTCATATGGTCAAAACCCCACTTAGAATTTTGCCGAGACTAAAGAGTTCCAACCCTAGCAAAAGATAATATATTTTATCGAATCACACGACGTTTCGGGAGTTTTTGATCTACTTCCGTCTTCAGGTGTTCCTAGTTAGTCCTGAGAAGGACTGATATTGTACATCTTTATACGTACACTAGTGCCTACCCCGGGATTTGAACCCAGGACAACAATATCAGTCCTTCTCAGGACTAACTAGGAACACCTGAAGACGGGAGTAGATCAAAAACTCCCGCAACGTCGTGTGATATACACCCTAAACAGTGGAAAAATTCCGATAAAACATATCATAATAGACCCCTGCCAAAAAATGACATTCAGAGAACAACTAGCAAAAGATATTTCACATGCGACATATCGTAGTAACATGGGACCCACGGCTTTACATCACTTCCGAATGATGGCATTCTGTAGAGGTTTTCATCAGCATTTTTTATTTTTAAAAACCTCACCGGAATCGGGGATCGAATTCTTGACCCTTAGATCAGTAGCCATAATGCTTAAATACTGAGCTACGGAGCCCGGCGAATTCACTTTTCAAAACTCAAAAAAAATATGACATTAGTATCTATTATTTGACTTATTCAAACAATAACACAAACTTGATTCCATAATACAGAAAACATCAAGGAACGGCAAAGTTTTTTTGCATAGTGATTATGAAAGTCGTTTTTCTAAACGAAAAATCGTGAAGAAAGTACCTCTTCGCCCTCATTAATCAAACTGCAAATTCATGAATAAAGTATGACTTTCAAAACTAGTTGTACAAATAACTATTGTTTTGCTTTCGATTTTGTCAAATTCGAGATTTACAGGTTAAGTTTTGGGTCAGACTGTGTCAAATAACAAGCAAAACCTAACCTACTAACCTCGACTTTTACACAGACTGGGAATACACTTTAGTACTGCCAAACATATAACACGAATCACAGGCGACTCTAATTATAAATTTATTTGATCTCTAGGTATTTTCCAAACTTCCTTCTCGCATTTGAACGTTCCTTTGTGGATAAAACGCCTTCTAAAACACATACAATAAATTACTATTATTAGAATTTGATTATAAAAAATATCTAGTACTTAAAAAGTCCCATTTATTTAAACTCGCAGTTTTTTGTACAACTAATATTTTTTGCACCATTGGTCATTTCTGACTAATTATCTCATGGGTCTTTGACAGTAGTGGCATCTACCAGTTGCTATAACTACGACGACAGCAAAATTACTTACGGATCTAAAAACTGGATAGCTAAAATATGTACGTACCGACGCCTTTTTAAAAAACAGTCAAAATTAGTCTTACCTGCACAATTTTATGAAATTTTATTTGACAAATAAAAATTGGTTACTTAGTGATGGGTGCCATATCACTTCGATCATTTCGAGGTATTTCGCTCATTTTAATTTTTCAGTAAATAATTTATATTTTTTGTATGATTTTAATTCCGATCGTGTAAAATATACTATTGCGTAAAAAATAAAATACATTATTGCAAAAAATTTTCTTGAAAAATTGCGCCGTGTAACATATAGTATATTAAGTATTAAGAACGGTAAGGACATTTTACCCATCGAAGACAATTGTTTGGAGGAGGAGCGAAACGACAACTCCAATTATTGTCTGAGATTGGTAAAATGTCCTTACCATTCTTAATACTTAATATACTATTTTGCGTTCGAGGTTAGCAGGTTTGACACAGTCTGACGCAAAACCTAACCTGATAACCTCGAATTTTTACTTACCGTTGTAGAACCTTAAATATAATTTACCGATTTACCGGTAACTAAGTAAAATCGTTCTATCGGGCAAAATAGTATATTAAGTATTAAGAATGGTAAGGACATTTTACCGATCTCAGACAATAATTGGAGTTGTCGTTTCGCTCCTCCTCCAAACAATTGTCTTCGATCGGTAAAATGTTCTTACCGTTCTTAATACTTAATATACTGTTGGTCTTAGATCGGTA
The DNA here is from genome assembly GCA_940337035.1 of Agriotes lineatus. Taxonomy (NCBI): domain Eukaryota; kingdom Metazoa; phylum Arthropoda; class Insecta; order Coleoptera; family Elateridae; genus Agriotes; species Agriotes lineatus. The sequence continues at coordinate 136,583 of CALNHX010001692.1, forward strand.
ATTCCTTAACGCTCGTGATGCTTAAAGCACCTCTATAATACGAGCATGCTTGTCAGTCATATTGAATCACATCACAAAAGCGGCAAATTCAAAAAAATAGTTACTTTTCAGAAACTGAAAATATGTTAATGTCTATACGTTTAATAGTACTAATTCGAGACGGAACAACCGGTCATGCTCGAAGATTTTGAAAACTGAAAAACAGAAAAGACCGTAAATAGTTCATTCAAAAATTAATCAATGTTTTAGGCTTGCCTTATATTCAAAAAAGTATTCCTTAGTCTTGAAATAGACTGATTTTTTAATAAAGAATATGAGAGGCAACGCATAAAAGGCAAAAAGACACAGGAAAACTAACACAGTTGGCAACTCAAACACAAGGTTAGCAGCTAGAACAGCGAGCATAGATAATATAACCCACAACGAGTGAACTGTTTGACGTTATAGGGCACAAAGCAACAACTAATAGAGCGATTTCTCCCATAGTAAGCTTGTATAAACGTTTCAGAGCCCTACTTCGGGTAGGCCAGAAACTATTCCAGGAAGGCGGCAAAATTTAAATACGTCATTTGTCTAAGGTACCTGGTACTCTGCATGCCTAGACCTTGTCCATTAACAAACAAACAAACAACAAACTACGATATTTGAATTAATCAAGGATATGCCGTCAATACCAATTTTGCATATACATAATTTGCCTTCATCATAATCTCGATCTTAAAGTTTTGAACCGCATAAAACGTAATATGCAAAATGTTTGGAGATTCTGAAATTTACAATAATTATCGAAAATTAAAACAAAATATTTGCGAATAACATATATTTTAAAATTGATTAAGTAGCAATATTGTTTAATAAGTATTGCCTATCTTACAATCATCGTGTTCAATAATTGTAACAATGTACTTTGGTTCAAAATGCTTTTCACGCATTTTATATGATTTGTCGGTGTCAGTTTGACGTTTGAGTTTACTATTTACGCACTTTTCAAAAAGCGGATAGGTGACACCAGCGCCCCCTGACGGGTGGGCCAATCTCTAACAATGCTTTGATTTGACAGATGCATTCAGAAAACATTTCTATTCGTAGGTTTTTTATGCCTTTGGGAAATGTGTGTCTTCTACACTAAATCGGTACAATTTGAAACAAACTGCTTCTACTCATACCGACCCATCATTAATTATAGTTTGATTCACAACCTGGCCGAGTGGCGACACTAGCGCCCTCCGACGGGCGGGCCAGTCCCTAACAATTATTTGACAGGTGCATTTAAGAAACTCCTCTATTAGTGGTTGCTTGGTGCTATAGGGTTATTTTTTGGTTGCATCATGGCCACCAACATGTAAACGCGAAAGTACTGTGATGCAAGATTTTATGCAACTTGTGCGACATGCGTCTGCTTGTATTATAAAGGGCTCTAGTGATGCTTATGACGTTTTTTGCACGATTTTTCTTTAAACGTCAGTAAAATGTGACATTATAATACAGAATAATATGTTGGTGGCACTGTAAGTCTATGTCAAGTTTGCGGTTTGCAGGTTAGGTTTTGCGTCAGTCTGTGTCAAAACTGACGCAAAACCTAACCTGCTAACCTCGAAGTTTTACTTATATTTTTAGAACGGTAAACATAACTAACTGATTTGACAACAAACGCGGTAACTAAGGAAAAGCGTTCTATAGCGCAAAATAGTATATTAAGTATTAAGAACGGTAAGGACATTTTATCGATCGAAGACAATTGTTGTCTGAGATCGGTAATTCCTTAACGTTCTTGAAGCCTATGACGATTTTTGCACGATAGATATGTTTTTTTCTTTAAACGTCAGTAAAATGTGACATTATAATACAGACTAATATGTTGGTGGCACTGTAGATCTATGTCAAATTCGAGGTTAGCAGGTTAGGTTTTGCGTCAGTTTTGACACAGACTGACGCAAAACCTAACCTGCTAACCTCGAATTTTTACTTACCGTTCTAGAACGGTAAATATAACTTACTGATCTGGCAACGCGGTAACTAAGTAAAATCGTTCTATCGCACAAAAAAAGTATTTTATTTGAATAATAAATCAGTCTTTCTGGTACATACATATTGTTGTATAATTAAAATTCTTGTCTATTAAAAAGTTCCAATATAACCACTCCCTTTAGGAGGGTATAACTCGGCGGGTAGGGAATTAAAAGAAAAAAGTTATATGTAAAATATTTATGTTTAAACATCTTCTATAACTCCCAGAAGTTTGTCGGTGGAATTATAGGATACCCTATACCTAGAAGTTACAAGTTAGTATTACTTTGTCTCTTTCAATTATGTTTCAACTGTTAAGACTCGAGACGGATATTAAATTAAATAAAAAAAAGTAAAACCTTTGTCATTAGTGCTACATTCAATATGAAGCACTTAACTTAAGCTATTGCTTTTATACCGCAAAACAAATATTAATCTGCAAATGTATATTTGGTATACATGGCTTTATTTTAAACATTTGTTTAATATCACATAACCTTATTTATTCCGTAATTGACAATCTTATTCGCATCTATGGAGAAGTAGAAATATAAAAAATCTGGTGTGGTACACACACACAACTTCTTTTTACAGTGATCTTATCATTAGCCAAGAATTTGATTTTAAATTTTAAGCATTTGTCAAAAATTACAAATTCTACAGAAACAAAATAGAGTGTTACTTGAGGAGACAAATTTTTTCTAAAATATTAAGCTTAATTCAAAAATGTAATATTATGCCGGGTGTTAAAATAGAAGTTAATAAAAAAAAAAAAGAAGACAAAATAAATTAATTTTAGAGGTATTCAACCGGAAAATCACCTATCTCACTCCAATACACATTAAAAATGTATGGTTATGTTAAATTCGAGATTAGCAGGTTAAGTTTTGCGTCAGTTTATGTCAAATAACAAGCAAAACCTAACCTACTAACATCGAATTTGACGTAGACTGACATTGCCACTAACAATACATGTCAGTACTCCCAAAATTTGATTAAATGCTAATAAAGTATCGGTATGTTATTTTTCTTAACAACACTAGTGCTGTTAAGTGCATCTTAACGCAACTTGTTGCTAAGGAGTTATTATCAGTAGTAATATAACAAGGGCGAGACATACTTACCGATAATTTTGCACACGCCAAGGGTTGAGTGCTGGTTGCAATGAAAACTGTCCCGAGGGCTTGCCCGAGGGCAGTTTTCTAAGGGCAACCAGCACGATAACTCTTGGCACGGGCAAAATTATATGTAAGTGTGTTGCCCGCGTTTATATTTTGAAGATTATTACACCAAACCCGTATACAAATTATGATTTAAAATTGATCTAATAATGCAAAAAATTCAAATTGCTTGTTTCCTGCAATTCTATTTCTAATTATGACACCATCCACGTGGTCGATAATCATCCCTAGGGAGCTTATCGCTTGGTAAGCAACCCACGGGCGCTTATCAGCTCATCAGTTCCGGATTGGTCGATTTTCAAAAAATTCATGGTTTTCATTGGCTGATATCAGTCATGTGACAGTTGTGTGTAATAATCATAGTAATATAATAGGATAAAATTTAAAAAATTACAATTTTACAGGTTACTCAAAAACTAAAAACTAATTACTAGATATTAATTTGACATTAAATAATTTGATTACCGTTTTCACAACAGACTATTCTTTTAAAAAATTGGCAGGTTAAATTTGAAATTTAGTGTATAGTTGTTTGCCTATAGATTGCAATAGAACAATGCATTGGCATGTTTTCATAAAAGTATAAATAGCTCGTATGTATACTAAAAAGAAAAAATCCCTGTATATGAAGTTTCAACGCCATACCTCTTTTCGTTTTTGAGATATTCTGTTCACAGACAGACTGATAAACACACAGACAGACACACAGACAAACCAATGAAAAAAAACATGTTTTTTGGGTTCAGGGGACTCTAAAACGTGAAGATCTGTTGAAAACTCAATTTCGAATTTTTGGGGTGTATCCAATACTTCCTTTATTGTAAAAGGAAGTAAAACATCTCTTTTGATTTGCCCTAAAGAAGGGGGAATTATTGCAGCAACCTGTACATTAACGCTAGCCATGAGATCTAGTTACCTTATCAAAATCGATCCAGCTTTAGTTTTTTTATGTTTTAGTAACCTCTGTGTTTTAGTAAGTTTTATAATTTTCAATATTGTTAGTGTTGGCACTTCTGCATCTTGATGGGAACAGCTCGCAATGTCGAATAAAAATGATTCTTCGGACAAAACTCAGAGAGATGGAAATATCGAAGCAAATACGCAAAGCAAAAGGTAACACGCTGCATATTTTGATGCTCGTTTAATAACACACCTAGAGAAAAATCCGGTTGCCTCTGTGGCCATTGCGGCGCCGGGTAAAATAATTCGCTGTGTTGTGTACACCAATCAATATTCATTTTACGAATATCTAAACATTGCGAGTACATAATCGGAATAAAATACGTAATAATCGGCGCTCTGCATCGTCATTTTACACCAGCAAGCAAAGTGGCAAATCGGCGCAACTTTCCTAACCTAAATTGCTCAATTACTTCACAGCAAGAAACGGCACCGTAGGAAGAAAGCCAACTCAGAGAACCGCGAGGAGGCAGAAGAGGCTCCGCCCATGGACGGCCTCGTAAATGGGGCCGACCTCAACCGAATTGGCAACATGACGATCAAGGACCTGCGGGCCGCCGTGGAGGCCTTTTCGTTTCAGCAAAAGCCCGCGAAGACCCAGGAGGAAGCCCTACACAAGTCGTACCAGTTCTGGAGCACCCAGCCTGTTCCCAAAATGGGTAAGTTCTCGTGCGCAATTTGTAATTGGCTATGCAGCAGTTTCATTTTGTCGCTAGATGAAAAAATTACTGCCAATGAAGCAATCGAACCGGATAAAGAGGTAGCGGAAATACGTAGCGAGCCGTACAGTCTACCAGACGGGTTTCAATGGGATACGCTTAATCTAGACGAGCCCCTGGTGCTGAAGGAGCTCTATACATTACTGAATGAGAATTACGTAGAGGACGATGATTGTATGTTTAGATTCGACTACCAACCTGACTTTCTAAAGTGGTAAGGCAAAGTTTTAATACATCAAAATAGTTGCAAATCGGGTTTAGGAGGTTATAGTGAACCTTAAATTACCCGGTAATTTGTGTTGGAAGAGACAGCCGTAGAAACGCTCTAATGAAATAGTATATTGCACCATTAGTGTTGAAAATAGCACTTTTCACATGAGTGGGGGAGTTTGGTGACCACGAGCTGCAGCCAAGTGTCGTAAAGCCCCACAAGTATACGTGTGTTTCAGCATGCGACATTGATGAACACTGTGTGAAATGTAGGATTTTCAGAGTTAGGAGTGTTTTTTTGGCTATTTTCGGAGCAGTTGTAGAAAAAACCTTTTCTGAAAATGTTATGTTGTCCTTCGTGGTGGCCCCATAAAGTGAGGTTAGGGCGTGGGTTAGTCTTATTTTAAATGGAATATACTAAAACTTCTCACTGTGTATGGCTTTAGTTTGGTTTTTATACAGTGTGCCAAGATTTTATATGTGGCATCCAGCAAGGCAATTCCTCTGTAACTGTCACAAACCATTCTGTCTCTCTTTTTGTGTAGAGAAATTATCACGACCTTTGTCCACTCCTCAAGCATTTCTTCATCGTTTGCAGCAGGCCCTGGATAACCTGAATCAGTTGGCAGTACTGAAGTGTATTGTCAGTAAAATTCGAGATTAGCAGGTTAAGTTTTGCGTCAGTTTGTGTCAAATGACAAGCAAAACCTAACCTACTAACCTCGAATTTGACATAGACTGACAATGCACTTCAGTACTGCCAACTGATTCAGGCTATCCAGGGCCTGCTGCAATTCAGTTTTTAAAAATCACTGTAGCATCAATGGTGAGCCCCTGGCCGTATACAAAGCTCCGGTGCAAGCTGTATATCTTGCCGTGAACAGTGCAGATGTCGTTCTAAATCTGATGGTCTGTAGGTTCTTATTTACGTTCATCCTGTATATTCTTCTGGCAATTGCCGTTTTATACACTTACTGTTTTTAATGTTCTTCGTAAAACCAATATTCTGCGTTCTGCCGTTTGAAACTATATGAAAACAATGAAATTATATTATTCTTTTTCTCATTTTTTAGGGCCTTGCAACCCCCAGGTTGGCGCAAAGACTGGCATTGCGGCGTACGAGTGATAAAGAGTGGCCGTTTGGTGGGATTTATTTCAGCCATACCTGCCACTTTAAATATTTACGAAAAGTAAGTAGTTCCGACGCTTTCAAATTAATTTTTATGTAATAAGTACATTAAATTTTTATATAATTTTGGATTCTATGTTTAATACTATCGGGTGATTATAAATGCTTTTTTTACCGTCAGTTTTGACACAAACTGACGCAAAACCTAACCTGCTAACCTCAAATTTGACATAGACGTACAGTGCCACTAACATATTATTCATACAACAAATATTTCAAAGGGAACTTGATGGAAAAGCATTTATAATCACTCGGTATTATTGGCATCTTAACAAAATTTCAGCATTGAACTTTAAGAGCATTTTATCAAACCGAATAGAATTAAAACAGTAAATCAGTACAATAGTGACCTGATAATTCGAATTAGTTAAAACTAGCGCAATTCGAAAAGTAGAAACAGTCGAATGGGGTAAACAAAACAAGCACCCGAATTCATATTGCGTTGTCCTTATATGGATACAGAACTTCGGATTAGCGGGACATTACTGTACCATTTTGCACATTATGACCAGAGCTGGACAAAATACTTTTAAAAGTATTTAAATACTAAATACTTTATGAAAATCGAATGTACAGTAAAACTCGCTTTTAACGATCACGGTTACAGCGAATTCACGTTTATAACGAATAATTTTGAAGGTATATTTGAATTACATTTGATTTAATGCACGTATTTCATGTTTATTACGAATTCGTTTCACGGGAATAACGAACCAAAATTTAAGAATACATTCTCAGAACTGATCCTTTTCATCTCCTAATAAATGTAACTGAAAGGTATTAGGTATTTTGTTGTGGCAACATTGAAAATAGTGGTCAGTTAAATTTCGCAGTAGGCCACTTTCTCTAGCTCTCTCTAGCACTCTGTACAATAGCGCGAGATAGTGGGCATTGTAAGCAACTCCGTTTTTCTTAGAATCCAGGAGCTACCTGCAGGATCCAGTTCTTCGAAAAGCGATAATGGGTTTCGCCCGATGTTATGGCTCAGTTCTGTTATCGCATTCTGCAAAACGAAAGTGTTGCGTCATAGCCACGTCTTAGCTATTGTATTTAACAAAACCCATTACAGGATTAAAAATACAATAGCTATAAGACGTTGGCCTATAACGCAACAAAAAGAGTTGCAAAAATCTTCAAGTGGATGTATCTTGGTCGTTCCTTTACTGACATTCCGTATGTACCTACGCATTTTCTAATTGTGGAAAAATATCGGGAGTCAAACGGAAAATTTTATTGGTTTCCGAAAATGTAGAAATTATAGGAAAGTTGGAAATTTGCTCAAATTACGGCCTTCTTGGGTATAACGAATAACGGTTATTACGAACAAATATAGCGGTCCCGTGGAATTCGTTATAACCGAGTTTTACTGTATTCGATTTTCATAAAATATTTAGTATTTAGTAGTTAAATACTTTTTAAAAGTATTTTGCCCAGCTCTGATTACTGTACCATTTTGCACATTAAGACCAGAGCTGGGCAAAATACTTTTAAAAGTATTTAACTACTAAATACTAAATACGTAAATACTTTATGAAAATCGAATATATTTAAATACTAAATGCTTTTTATGACCAAAAAGTAGTTAAATAATAAATACCTATAGTATTTAATAGTTAAGTACTTTTATAAAAGTAATTAAATACTTTTATGTCCTACCAGTACATTAATTGAAATTAATGACTCTATTTTAAGGTATCTTAGATACAAAATAACGCTCCAGGGCAATTATTTTCTTCATAAGAACACTAGGGTTATTATGAAAAATTAACAGTATTAGTTTCCATGGATACAACTTTATAATGCACCACTGTCACAATGAAAATTAATGACAGCTCAGCTAATGTTACAAATCTAACTTAGATCAGCTAACTAGATACTATATCATAGTAATTATATGAATTGAATTATGAATATGAATTAGGTAAGAAAATTGGTAAGACATAAAACCTTGAAGGCACCACGAGCATTATGAGCTAAGAGCCCGCGATTGTTGTACACACCTCGGGCCAAAGGCCCTCGGTTAGTACACTAACAATCTTGGGCTCTTATTTTATTCATAATGCTCTTGGTACCTTAACTATAAAAGTACATATTAAAATATTTTAAAAGTATTTAAATATTTTAAAAGTATTTAAATATTTTAAAAGCATTTAAATATTTTAAGAGTATTTAAATATTTTAAAAGTATTTAAATATTTTAAAAGCATTTAAATATTTTAAAAGTATTGAAATATTTTAAAAGTATTTAAATATTGTAAAAATATTTAAATATTTTAAAAGTATTTAGATATTATAAAAGTTTTTAAATATTTTAAAATTATTTAAACACTCTTACTTTTTAGATATCACTAAAATGTAAAAGGACTTGTGAAGTATTTAAATAGTAATGCAGCATTTCTAATCTTTTTAGCAGTTTAACAATTTTTCAAAACTAAATTTAAAATTCTAAATACTAAATACGTAAATACTTTATGAAAATCAAATATAATACTAAATGCTTTTTATGACCAAAAAGTAGTTAAATAATAAATACCTATAGTATTTAATAGTTAAGTACTTTTGTAAAAGTAATTAAATATTTTAAAAGTAAATATTTAAATATGTTAAAAGTTTTTAAATATTTTAAAAGTATTTAAATATAAAAGTTTTTAAATATTTTCAAATTATTTAAACACTCTTAGTTGTTAGACATCACTAAAATGTAAAAGGATTTGTGAAGTATTTAAATAGTAATGCAGCATTTCTAATCTTTTTAGCAGTTTAACAATTTTTCAAAACTAAATTTAAAATTCTAAATACTAAATACGTAAATACTGTATGAAAATCAAATATATTTAAATACTAAATGCTTTTTATGACCAAAAAGTAGTTAAATAATAAATACCTATAGTATTTAATAGTTAAGTACTTTTATAAAAGTAATTAAATATTTTAAAAGTACGTATTTAAATATGTTAAAAGTATTTAAATATTTTAAAAGTATTTAAATATTTTAAAAGTAATTAAATATTGTAAAAGTATTTAAATATTAAAAAAGTTTTTAAATATTTTAAAATTATTTAAACACTCTTAGTTTTTAGATATCACTAAATTTTAAAGGACTTGTGAAGTATTTAAATAGTAATGCAGCATTTCTAATCTTTTTAGTAGTTTAACAATTTTTCAAAACTAAATTTAAAATTCTAAATACTAAATACGTAAATACTTTATGAAAATCAAATATATTTAAATACTAAATGCTTTTTATGACCAAAAAGTAGTTAAATAATAAATACCTATAATATTTAATAGTTAAGTACTTTTATAAAAGTAATAAAATATTTTAAAAGTACATATTTAAATATGTTAAAAGTATTTAAATATTTTAAAAGCATTTAAATATTTTAAAAGTGTTTAAATATTTTAATATTGTAAAAGTATTTAAATATAAAAGTTTTTATCTATTTTAAAATTATTTAAACACTCTTAGTTTTTAGATATCACTAAAATGTAAAAAGACTTGTGAAGTATTTAAATAGTAATCCAGCGTTTCTAATCTTTTTAGCAGCTTAACAATTTTTCAAAACTAAATTTAAAATTCATAATTTCCTTTCATTCGAATACTTGTAATAATTGTAGTAAGCCAAGCAGTACAGATGGCATATATGGGATGGGATGGGGTGGGATATATTGAATATTAACAAAAAGGTAAAACAAAGTTAGTTAAACAAATATAAATTTAAAACAATATAAACGCATTTTTTAATTTTTTGTTTTCATATACATAACAGGTCCTTTACATCTTTGCGATAAGTTGTAGGCCTTCAGCTAATAACAAATTTGAAGATCAATTTAAATTTTTCAGTTCAAATACAAAATTGTTCTTAAAATTTAGCATTGAGGTTACATTTTTTGTATTTGAGGAAGAAAAATACCTGAGATTTTCTGTTTTTTTTTTAGTGTTTTAGATGAATTTTCTTACTAGCGATTGTTGTTATCACGACTCCATAATATACAGGGTGATTCTTTAATATTGATTCTTTGGTTAAAAATAAACAATGTCTTATAAACTTGTGTCCGGAAACGTTTCGTTACTTTTGATAATTATTAATATTTCAAATTTAATTGATAATTGGCAGGTTGAATGCTAGTAATATGGGCTGCTTTTTATGTCATTACATTTCGCTTATTTAATCCAGGGGCGTGTCTGGGTGGGTGCATTTTATTTAATATTAATAAGAAAAAATAGTCTGATATTTGTATTTCGATAGAGGAGTAAAAAATACAACCTCACTATGATTTAGAGATAAAATAGTTGATTATGCAATGTGCAATTTCTGACTCTTGAGCTTTGCCCTCAAGTCAGAAATATAGCAAAATAACGCATTTCTCTCCCTCATTGCATAATCTACTATTTTATCTCTAAAAAGTATTTTTTTTACTAACATTTATAAGTATTTTTTTGCTAAAAATTAGGATTACGGACTCATAGTGTGAATTCCAACGTGTAATGCCTAATAATGCCAGAATAGCTCAAATGATGACCTAAAGACGTTTAAAATTATGCAAAAAGTTTTTATTAGTTAGAAATACATTTTTTAAGAACTAAAAGTAGCTAAATACTCTCAAAGGTATTCAATTACCTTTTTTTCTTCAAGAAATATATTTCCAACTAGTAAATAATTTTTGCGTAATTTTAAACGTCCAATACGTCATCATTTGAGAACATTTAAATACTCTCAAAGAATTTAAATACTTCCAAAATTGTATTCAAATACTAAATACTTTGTAAAGTATTTGCACCTACAAATACAAATACAGCTCATTAAAAAGTATTTAAATACCTAGTAATTAAATACTACAAAGTGTTTAAATAAATAAAAGTATTTACAAATACAAATACCGTCCAGCTCTGGTTACGGCCATTTCAGTTTGTTGAATACTTCAACAATTAAACTATGCATTTATAAATAAATCTAGCTTAAGTCCAATGTTATTGTCTTAAATCAAAATTTGTAGATAACAAAACTATTTACAGGCAGCAAAGAATGGTAGAAATAAACTTCCTGTGCGTTCATAAAAAGCTGCGATCGAAGCGAGTGGCACCTGTGCTCATTAGGGAGATAACGAGGAGAGTCCACCTGACCGGGATATTTCAAGCCGTGTACACTGCGGGCGTCGTCCTGCCGAAGCCTATCGGTACCTGTAGGTAGGGTTTGTTCGTCGCTCCAGTCTTCTACAATCGTCGCTATATCTCCTTCTGCAGGTACTGGCACCGTTCCTTGAATCCAAAAAAGTTGATCGAGGTCAAGTTCTCCCACTTGTCTCGCAACATGACCATGCAGCGAACTCTGAAACTGTACAAACTACCTGATCAGCCAAAGACACCGGGATTTAGAAAGCTCACTGTGAAGGACGTACCAAAGGCTCACAAGTTGTTGCAAGAGGTGGGTAACTGTCTTAAAATATTTAACAATGGGTAATCCAATTTTTCGTATGATGGGATGGTAAGTAAATTGATGAGTAATAATGGTTATAGTAATAGCACCACTGTCTTTTGGCATAATATACAGTTGGTACAGTATAGTACGTCGCCACATCGGAAAAATTTTAGGTTAGGTTAAAATTTTAATACGCAATACAAAACCTAACCTACCCTATTTTATATTGTGTAATAGGATTTTGAAATGTATTAAAATTCTCCTGATTTTCACATTTTTCTGATGTGGCTATGTAGTTTTAGTTTTTCTCATGTGGTGACATACATTTAAATGATCTCTGAGACTTTCACAGCCATTGTCACTAAATAACAAATGACTTCCGGGATTGCACCATGTGCTCCTTTTGTAAGGAGCTTCATCGGGAGGAAAAGCAAAAGAGCACGGTAACTCAACGTATAAACCACGCCAGAAGCAAAACTCTTCTAACGATCGGAAGGAGAAGGCGAAAATTTATAGGTAAATGCCGTCGCGGTTCAATAGCGGTGGGCGGGGCTTAGGAATTAGCACTTTCCACATAGAAGGAAGGGGAAAGCCTTCGTCCTGCTTGAGATTGTTAGGGTGTTTGTAAATCTCAATGGCTTCGCGAATCTTTCTGCTAAAGAAGAATGAGGATTTACAGATAATGGAAGTTTCATCAAAAAGGATCTTATGGCCGGTATCGCGTTGGTGTTCGACGATTGCTGATGATGAAATGTATTTGGCAATTGTTTTTATTCCATAACCGATAATTTTGGTTCAGACACAAATTATTAATTTAACAATTTATCTACGACCATTTGTAAAAATGTCAGGTCGTTTTCTGGCTATCTCTTCAGCTTGGGTCCATGATAAATTTTTATTTTGTAGTATTTTGGCTATCGTATTATTCCACGTGTAACGAGGTCGTCCTCTGGGTTTCTTTCCACTTACCTTCATCTGTCGGATTGTTTTTGTTAATTTCTCCGGGTTCATTCTTATTAGGTGACCCTGCCATTGTAGTTGGCGTTGTTCTCTTATTTTGTTCAGGTCTGTTCCTAGCCTTGCTCTGATCTTGCTGTTTCTCATTCGATCTTTTATTCTTACCCCTAATGCCTTTCTCAGATATCTGATTTCTATTACCTTCAGCTTACTTTTGTGTCTTTCGTTTAGCACCCACGTTTCACTCCCGTAAATTAGCGTCTGCACAAACACTGTTTTGAATACTTTTATTTTTGTTTTGCTTGAGATTTCTCTTTTGCTTATAAAACTTTTATCTAGGGCATATAATAGTTTGCTTGCACTTGCAATGTGGTTGTTTATTTCTCCTTCTATTTATAAAATTTCTAAAATCTGCACCTCTGTAACATGTTACAGTATCAAACTGATTTAACAACAATCACGGGGGAGTGTGTGTCATATACCTAAACAATTCCGGGAAACGTGCACAGTTACCCTGGAAATCGTAAGAAACAGGCTAAAGGCCACGGCTCAAATACACTCAGGGAGAGGGCGTGGTCCTAAAACCGAGACGTCACAGGGCAAGTGCGTCGATATAGATAGGGTGTTACAAAAGAAAAAGGGCGCCACAAGGTCCAACCAAGGAGACCCACGCTTAACCGAACCTTGAAGGTCAAACGGGGCAAAAATACTCAAATACCAACTCTGGAAACAGCAGCGTAGCGACAAGCGCACCAACCTATCTACAATGCTTATTCACCACGTTCGGGCCTCACCTTACATTGATCTTGAGACAGTGACTGAGGCACCCTGTAAACAAACATGCACAAGACAAGGGAAAATCATAAGTCGTTAACAGTTAATACATCTATTAGGCCACCTCACATGGTCAAAATTTTTACAGTTGTGCCAACGGGATCGGCATGCACTACACTCTAACAAATACTAGGGGTAAATGCAAAAAGGAAAGAAACCCAGCTGGGAGGCGCCCTATCTAAGAGCTACAACGCACAACTAAAGCGAGCAATAAGTCAAATTCAACTATATTTAAATGTCGGCTTACGACTAAACAAGTGTATTACAGAAGCGTTAAATTTATACGCGAGTGTACCAGGTCTTCATTGAGCACCAGGCAACGAATATATGAGTTTTAATGACAAAGGCATACTGGCTTGCGGCAAAACAGTTTATAACACAAATGCTGGATTTGTACGTGAGTGTACCAGGCCTTGATTGAGCACCAGGCAACGAATATATGACTTTTAATTACAAAGGCATGCTGGCTTGCGGCAAAACAGTTTATAACACAAATGCTGGATTTGTACGTGAGTGTACCAGGCCCTGATTAAGCATCGGGCAACGAATATATGAGTTTTAATTACAATGGCATGCTGGCTTGCGGCTTTTATAAAATTCGAGAAAGGTATCTCACCCGCTCCCATAGATTATGTTTCTGGAAAATATTAAAAACGAACGTTGTTACCAGCGATGGGACAGCCTGCTGCAAAATGCGACTGCATAGAGGCTCGCGCGAATGCCAGACTTAAATGAAACCAAAAGCCACGCGCGGGTCAGAATTTTTGTTTGATGCGAAAATCTGAAGTCTTCTAAGATAAAATATTACCGACGCGGGCCCGATATACAGGCGGACTCGCCAATTCTGTATCAAAACTGCTCCAACTGGTTATGTAGCTATCGGAATTAATCAAAAATAAAAATGGCCTGACAAACGGCCGAGTTCGTGTCACCTTGACATTTAATAATCACCGTGGTATTTAACCATTATTCTACTAGGAATAAAACTAAACTATATTATTTACATTGCAGTAATTAGATTCAAATGTAAATATTCTGCATTTGCGAATAGTGAAGTGCAAGCCAGCGGAATGCTGATTCCGTATGCCATTATTAGAAATACCAACACATCTGTAATCGCAAATGTGGGAAATGAAACAAGAGATCATGAAAAACATAAGTTAAAAGATTCAAACATTTATATAGATCATGACTTAACACAAGATGAGTGTGACATACAAACTAGAACCAGAAATGTAGCTTGGGAAGAAAGACAAACGAATAATGACTAAAGTCGCTACCGAAGAGAACAACCGGTCTTATCACTGTTTTGTACAATTTTAGTTTAACTGTTCTTTGCCCGAAGTAATTTACTCCCATACACCTTGATCCCGCCACTATACGCCTCTCGATTACCTCGTTATAGTTTCCGTCTGCAGTAATATCCACCCCCCAAATATACTACCCTTTCCAGCTATTTAAAACCAAGACATTTATCTTGCTTTTCACTTTTAATTCGTCCTCATGCTGGTGACGTTCTCTGCCCAGCACTACATACTTGGTTTTGGTTTCATTAATGTCTAGGCCAATCTCGCTTGCATTTCTTTCTAAACGTTTAAATATTTCTTTAAATTCTTTCTTTGTTTTTGCTAAAAGCACTATATCATCCGCATATGCCAAGCATTTGTATGAATTTCTTAATGCGTTATATTCTGTTTTAATTTTGTTTTTTCTTATAATGGCTTCAAGGACTGCATTGAACAAGATAGTTGATAATGGATCTAACTACGACGTAATTCAGTTTAATGTGTTTAAAAGTGAACAAAAAGTAAGTGTTTAAAAATTTAAATTTTAACATGTATAATGAACACTCCCTAATAAACTATTAATATTCTTGAGTTTTCATGGACGTTGTAAAATCTCAAGATGAACAATAAGCTTCAAGGTCGTCTAAGAATATAATTATAGTATTTTGAAGTCCAAACCACCTTAACTGGTTTCCAGAAATATATTATTTTAATGGCAGGGTGTTTAGTCTTCTTGTTTTTTCTATTTCTAGTAAGGTCCCATTTGGATATTTCTTCAATATTCCGCAGAAATTTCATCCTAATGACTTGTAATCATGATAATTTTTGATGGAAGGTAGATATTGCTCAGAACACTGCCATTTTTGTTTTTTTGGTATATTTTATTTGCTGGAATACTTTCCTTTGAAATGCGGCCTTTTTTACTTAGCCTTATACTCTCCTGTACCATTAATTTATATTGCCCTGGGTTCGCTAGTTTAAACAGTCGTAGAAACATAAACCTCTATTAAAATCTCCAGTATGGCTAAGGAGAAGCCAATATTGTTATGGGTTTGCTCATTGTCACCTAGAATGCTGAAATTATGCATGCAAAGACTACCAGCAATAAAAACCTAACCGTTTACATAAAAAGATATATTGTAATGGTTTACTGCCCATGGCAATTCTGATTGCCTAATTAACACAAAAATGAATAATTTCAAAATGAGCACAGAATTAAATATTTTATTCGCAACCATATATGTAATAAGATCATTACTGACTTAAAAAAGTTGGAAAATGAGCTATTCCCAACTTGTAACTTTCCAACCGGTCAGAAAAGTGATTACCGGTTGGAAATGAATCCATTCCCGACCGCTAAGTAGGTAGGGACAATGGGAATCTCGTTGATCCATTCATGCGCGATCCATTCCCGACCGCTGTGTAGGTAGGGACACTGGGAATCTCGTTCATCCATTCATGCGCGTCACTACCTGTCGTATCGTAATATAATAATTTTTCCAATTATTGTTTAGAATAAAGTGGTTGCGAATAAAATAGTATGCATATCACGGTGAAAAGTTTCATTCCTGTCTCGAGATAAAGTTCACCTTGACGCTACGCGTCTCGGTTAACTACTTCATCTCTCGACAGGAAAATATACTATTATTTATTGCAAGATAGTCAGCATTTTACACTAATAAATTCACTTGAATGAGCAGCAGTAAATGTAATTTGGGAGAGAAAGGTTGACATTAGAGAAGGCAGAATTCGAAAGGGTTGCGTTCAGTTTCAGTAATAATTGGTGTTCAGAATGACAAACAGCTTAATTTATGTAGCTGACAGATTTGAGTTTGATGAAATTAATACAATAATGTGAATTTGAAATAATACAAAGATGATTTGTGAAGTATGGAAAGTACTTGAGCTTTATGAGTATTGAAAGTTTGTAAGCCAACAAACGGCAAGGTAACTGACGGATAAAGGAGCAGTACGAGCAAAGCAATTAGTGCAGTGCTAAATAAACTCATGTGAATCAGTGCAATTAAACTAAGTGATTAAAAGCAGAGCAAAGTTTAAAATTACAATTCCCAAGAAAAGGCAGTTTAGTATTTAAGCAAAAACAGTGTATCAAAACTATAGTTCATAAGTTAAAACATAATCTCAAACCTCATTTCTTAAAAACAAATTAAGTCGTAATCACTAGGTAACGAGAGTGTCAATCCAAACAAGCTTGATAATTTTATGTTGTGTGCCAGTTGAGCTGCACAATTGAATGTAAAAATTTTGAATAAAAAGTTATTTGTGAGAGTCAAATAGTGTCATTCATATTCACCAGTGTGCAGGCCATCTTTGTAGCTAATTTTCCAAGTAATAACAGTGCCCAGCGAAGAGGGATAGCCAGCTGCAAGACTTGCCCAAGTGCGATCAACTTCAGAGCCCCTTTGGACTGATTGAAGACATCGGCCAACGAAAGTCGTGTGTACTACGTTCAGAGAAGACCTACAGGAGTACCTGGGTATAGAAATTTTAACCAACAAACCATTTCCAAGTGTGTAATTGCCATGGCGTCACTAGAAAATGTATCCAGCATATGAAGCTCTCCGTTCCACATGAAAGTGTTGCCGAAGCCCCATAAACCGTGGGGTTCTCAAGATTGGACATTGCCCGAGGGGTTCAAAGTGATTCCAGCTGCCCAGATCCATCCAGATTCGAATTATCGAGGCAGCGTCCCTTAAATTTGTGAATTGGAGCTGATTTTGTAACTACCGGAAATAAAACAAAAGATCAGAGCGTCGGTTTACGTCGTCTGAAACAATACAAGGTTAGCCGGAAGCTACGTCACATAATTTGCCTAATGTATTCTTCCAATTTTTGGTATTTTTAAATTCAGATTACGCAGATTTCTTGTACCTGCAGATCATTTGTTTTTGCAGTCAATTTTGAGGTTAAAGAGCTGTCAGAACGAATTTGAGCGTTTGCCATACTGGTTAATTTGTCATACACCAAAGCATTTGTAATACAAAGTTTTTTGTTGAACCTAGCCGAGATTAGTTTTTCTTGTGCTACACCGGAGTTTTTCCATAAATTATTGCAAATAGATCAAATACAAAGAGCAATAAACCGTTTATTGAGCTAATAATTATTAAATCATTTTCTTCAGCCCTGAGATTGACGCAAAATTCTTGGTAAAACTATTTAATATATATAAATTGTGGTGATGTGCCCTATTTATTATTTATATTTTTACTAAAGTCTCATATTAGTTAAGGGCATCATTACAATATAAGCTGTAAGAGAAACACAAATACAGGAAAATACATTTACATAAAACACCGCGAATAAACGGTGCCAAAACATACAACTGTAAATAGCTACGGGCAAAAGCTGTTTCTACTCGCTTTGTTATAACATACATAAAAATACGTGTAAGACTACAAATCAAGCTGACAAGCTACGTCAGCAAATGATGCAATCCCTTTGTACTGATTGCGGGTAAGCCCCATTATCTTCGGCACAAAATCTTTCATTGAACCGATTGCCCAAGATATTGCAATCGTTTCTCACTTTTAAATAGAAACTAACCTTGAATTCGGTTGCTCCCAAGTATTCTCGTAGCTTCTATGTCAGGAATCGGTAGCACCTCGGTGATGATGCCCAGGTAGTTTGATGCCTTCATGGGCTGTAGGTGCGAGCTAACACAGCACTGCCCTGCGCACTTTGGGGCTTTTGTTAGCACTTGGCGTCCCCCAGGTCTTCTGGACGACACGCGTTGATTGCTTGCTCAGGCGCGACTGACTTTGCAGTCATTTGCCCCGGCTGGCTTTGTTCTATTTTTAACTACGCTGCTTGCAATCAGCTGTGTTCGCATAGTCCACTTCCGCACTCATCAGACTTACACTGCGCACAAAATTAATTAATACATATGAGCAATACGGTTCAGTTTTATTCGTAGCAGGATATGGCAAAAAGGTATGAAATGTATATGTAGGGTGACACGAATTGGCCCATTCCTCTTCTTTAATTGTTACACCCAAAACTGTATCTATCTTTTTGCCCTATATTTGTATGTTACTATCTTTGAATACTTCGATTACTACTTGTATCACTATTTTCATTTTTTTCTGGTTTAACTTTATTCTTGTCTGGATCAATGTCGCCTCTCAAATAGTCATTTTTTAATTTTGTTTCAATTTCTTACGTACTTCTTTGTGTTCAGATATAATATTTTTATGGCTTGAGTTAGACTGCTGTCCATCTTCCTCTTTATTGTTATACGAAGACTTACAAAACAATAGAAACACACATTATTTTGGGTTGATTATTTTGATTTCTCAACATAGTCTATTTTTAGCTCAATACACTTCAGCATTTCTCTTTTTCAAGCCATCCGAACAGTAAAATTCCGGAAGGTCCTCAAAATAGGCATGTGTTTCGGCAATGACCTTCTCGTTTGACATGAATCTTTTTACGGCGAGCTATTTGTTCATGTTTGGAAACAGGAAAAAGGCGCTGAGGGCCCAATCTGGTGAATACTGTGGATGCGACAACAATTTGAAGTCTAATTCATGCATTTCCGCCGTCAAAACTGCACAAGTGTGCACCGGTGCATTGTTTTGCACTTTCTTCTCGGTCAAATGTGGGCGTTTTTTTCTAGACTTTTTCCCTCAACTGATCCAATAACAACACATAGTACTCTCCATTTAGTGTTTGTCCTTTTTCCAAGTAGACAATATGGACGATTCCACGTGTGCATCCCAAAAAACCATGCCCATCACCTTGCCAGCCGATTTCACCGCCTTCGCCTTCTTTGGAGCCGGATAGCCTCCAGAAATCTTCTGTTTCGACTGTTCCTTTGTCTCTGGAGTGCAGTGGTAGATCCATGTTTCACCAACGGTTATGTATCGATGCAGGAACTCGTTAGGATTGCATCGGAAAAGCGCCAAACCAGCCATTGAATCGACCACACGATTGCATTTATTCTCCACTGTCAGCAAACGATATCTTGCTGATATTTTTTTCATGCAAAATTGAAAACACCGAGTCAAGTGCCTCAACAAGTTCGCACACTTTGCCTCGTCGATCACTGAAGACCATATCGTGGATTTTGTCAATAATTTCGGGCGTAGTCAACAAATTGTAACATAATTATTGTTGTTATTGTTACGTTTTTACGTTCGGGCTATTTAAAAATTATACGACGCTTCTGGTTTTAAACGTTCATTTACTATGATTAATTATTTAAATATACAAGAATTATGAAGGCAGAATTACTTAAACTAACGAACTACAGACACTATTTCTAACAACGATACAATTATTTATTTGGCTATTTACGACTTAAACACTAACGATTTATATGGTATTTATCTGTTATTTATTTTACACACGGTTAATTTATATGGGAGCTCTACGCGTTTTGCTGCCGAATTCGAACTGATGAGAACTGATTTCTTATTCCTGCAGCGCGTATTTATATATCCGAATAATTTCCGTCTAGAACATTCCAGATTTTGCTCGTACATTCCGGCATTCGCATGTGTTGACCTCGAGCGCGTTTTCGAAAGCTTGAGTCGCCCGTTGCACCTGGGTCGAAGGTCGTTCTGGAACGATCCGGAAGGCTGTGAGTCATATTAGTCACCAAGGCTGCCGACTTCATCCGCCACGCCTGGCCCCAAGGCCGCTTCTCGAATATTCTGGAACCATCGGGGCACTGGGTCATATGTCTGGGGCAATGACCGGCCGCAGGATCGTTACATTATTATAAATAAAACAGCACTTGGTTTATTGTGCAGAACATATTAAACTATCTCTACATATTACCAAACTAATGCAAACACTTTCTGTTTTAGTATCTGAAACGATTCGACCTTGCACCGCACTTTACAGAAGAAGACTTCACGCATTGGTTCTTACCTCAAGCAGGCATCGTGGACAGTTTTGTAGTGGAGAATGACGGTGAGATAACCGACTTTGTGAGTTACTACACGCTACCATCGACCGTAATGCACCATCCAGTATACAAGTCCCTGAAGGCTGCATACTCGTTCTACAACGTGTCTGGCAAAACCCCTTGGGTAGAGTTGATGAATGACGCTCTAATATCGGCAAAGCAGCTTAGCTTTGACGTTTTTAACGCTCTGGACCTGATGGACAACAAGGATTTCTTGGAGACCCTGAAATTCGGCATCGGCGATGGAAATTTACAGTACTATCTATACAACTGGAAGTGTCCCAGCATGCCAGCATACAAAATCGGTCTTGTTTTGCAATAAGTTATTCCTCCGTTAGTCTGAATTGTTAGCCCCGCTTGCTGTGCTGTTTTGTATTCGAACCCGGTTTTGATATTATCTAGCATTTTTTATATATGAGCAGAAGCAACTGAACAGCCATTTCATCCTTTAAAGCGCCAACACCATTGTATTTGTACAATTTTTAACCTTTTCTTAAAAGGATGGAAGGGAGTTACTAACGTAGTCGTGCTCACAGAGGTTTTGTTAATTTTAAGTGTAAGTAGTAGGTGGCTCAGCACTAACATGTAAATTATAGTTTATAACGTAACTATACAAAATATTTTACAAATTGTGTAAAGGTATGCGATGTTGAATATTACTACAGTTAATTTCAGTTAGGTGTGGTCTAGTAATGTACATTATTGAAAATGTTTATTATGTTTTAAATGAAATTTTTTATGTAGATTATCAGCAGATATAATAAATAATAATTGAATTCAGGCTTAATGTGTGTATATTTGTAGTGATAAGACACTAACTTTTGTTATTAATTTTAATACCGTAATCGGCCCCCCTCGTTACCTCAGTTCTTCAACTACCTTCCAATATGATTTGTGACATGCATTTTTTTGGCTCTTCTAGTTACATAAGAAGTACAAAGTCATTTGCGTTCTATAAAACTTGTCCTTGACAATAAAAATGTGAAATTGTGAATTGTGTTTTTGTGACGCTCCACTTTTATCCCACAAAAGTATGTGCTTCAATTTTTTTTGGTTTTCCCCGCATTTTGTTCAAAGTTGACGATCTGTTTGAACAGGCCAAGTATTAACAGTGTAACAACAACATAAGATGACATTAATAGGACGTTAGAAACTCCGGAATATTTTGAAAGGTGGGAAAGGCAGCTGTTGACCTGCAGAAGAAGTTAGCAACTATCTTGATCCCCTATAGAGGAAAATATCAGACAAGAAACTAAAAGATAAAGAAGAAAAAGATGGAAATATAGGATCTCGGAACCAGGAAAGAGACAAACAATGGAAATAAAAGATATAAAGAACTTATTAGAAGAAATGAAAAAATTAAAAGATTACCGAAAGAGCAAAACTGAAACCAGAAATTATAAAAAGCCCTAGAGAGAGGTACAAAGTAAAGAGAAACAATGGAAAACGAAGAAAGAGAGATAGTGAATAGAGCTGGAAGAAAAGCTAGAGAAAAAATGCATAGCAATAAAAGGATTACACGTATAAGGCATGAACCTGGAAGATCAGCTTGTAAATATTTTAATAGAGAAAATAGACATACATCATTAATCATTATTAATTCGAGGTTGAAAACTACAAGTGGAAGGAAGTTAAAACAATATATGGAGGATATGGCACAAGCGGATATGAGTACAAATAATAGGTCATACAAATTTACAAAAAAAGAGATAAAGAATGGTACGATGCAGAATGCAAGATATCAATAGAAAAAAATCAAAACGAGATTGAAATGGTTACAGACAGAAAGAAAAAGGACAAAGAGCTATATAGATATTTTAGAAATATGGCAAAGAACCTATTTAAACAGAAAAAGAATGCAAGAATGAACAAAGAAATAGAAGAAATTGAGAACGAGAATATGGACATAATACAAGGCGTTTTTATCAGAGACTGAAGGACCTGCAAGGTAAAGATACAATAAAAGGAAGAGAAAATTAAGAAAATTTGGGAAGACCACCATCAGCAACTTCCCTAGGACAAGTAGTTAACTGAACAAGATAGTGAAGAGGAAGAAGGAAATCGAAAAGACTGAAGAAGATGTTAAGCCATTTTGCAGCCTTAGGCAAACAATTAGAGCATCTAAACCTTCAGCACAGTTTGTCTGTATCTCGAATCAGAGGTCAGCACTTTCAATTTCATTTAGCAAATATTCACAGATACCAGCTCTGTTCTTTCCCATTTAAATCCGAACACCCTGTGTATGGGCGTAGCTGTCTCGTTTCAACAATTTCTAGATCACCCTTTGTATAACGCGTGCCCATCTAAGGCGCGAGGAACTGGTTTGAACTGGCGAAGACTCCGCGTCGCCATTGGTTGTTGCTCCTCGGGGATATAGCGTGGCGTCACCCGGATGCTTGCAGACGCGAGTTCCGGCAGAACTACAGACAAGAGAGGTTGTGTGTTGTGCGAGTGGCAGTCATCACTTTTAAGCGTGGGTACGATGAGCTTTGCGAGTCCGTTTCTGCTTCTGTAAGTAAGGGGTTGTCCCCTTTAACTCGATGCTCGAGGATCTATCCAGCAGGACGTATTGGATCTCTTTTTGCCGCAGTCGTTGTACTCGTAGGAGTGCTTTTCATGGCCGCCATATTTGGCGGATCTTAGTTCGTTTGCCCCAGATGCCGTATCGCGGCTGATTCAACGCCACGGATTGCAGCCAACTACCAACCGATTGCACGCCATTCGCAAGGACCGTCTACGAATTAAGGTACCTGTAATAGAACAATTTAAACATAATAGTGTTACTTGTGCAAACGATGTTGCGTTTGTGGTTTTCTTTCTGCGGGGCCTACTTGTGCCTCTTGCTCGCTTATTACTATTTTATTCGGCGCTCTGGGGCTACGATGCCTTGTGACGCTGCCGTCGCTAACTTTCACTTAAATGTTGCATGGGTGCGAAATTAATGAACTCTTCGCATATGTTTCTGTAAGGCGACCGTTGCTAGCCCTAATTTCAGTAATTGCATGTGCGTAAGCTTGGTGTTTAACCGTATGAACAAGTGGTGAACTCTTCGTATCGGTCTGTGTGAAGCGGCCGTCGTTAACCCTTATTTTAGTAACTGCATGTGTGCGGGTTTGTTTGTACCTAACCGACTAATCAGCAAACGAACGCATCGCATAGCCGTGCGACGCCGTCAATATCACAATTTGTTCGAGACTTTTCATATGTGCGCTGGCTTCGTGCCTCGTTTAAGTTCATTTATCGCATGCTTGGGCGACGTGGCATTGGCTGGAATATATATTCAAAATTCACATATCTTTGCGAGGCTATGTTAGCCCCCTTTTTTGGCCAAGTATTGCAGTTACTCTTGCCCCCCTCTGCCTAATATATTAGGCCGCGAGTTAATTCGTCGCACACCTTTGCGGCGCCGTGTTTACCAATAGCTACACTGCTTCCGTAGCTTACGCAGGCGTATGATTCATTGTTATGAACTAACGCCCATTTTTCACTGCTCTGGTTGATGTAAAGTGACGAACCAACAGCGGCCAGTCACCTGTTGTGTGTTGTACCGTAGCATTAGCGCGTCCATCAGCTGATGCGTATTTTTCTTATGATATAACATAAGTTTGGCGGCACGATTTGCTGCCCGAATGTAGAAATCGATCAATAGACGCATATCTAATTAAGGGACGTATTATTCTTGTTCGCCTTGTGCATGCTCTGTTTCAGATAGTGCCCTTCAGTGTAAAGATTGGTGTACGACGGGACTTGAGAGATCGGAGCGTGCAGGTAAGTTTGGTTGTTGCGCAGCCGCGGCCAAAAGGTCCCAATATTGCAATTGCAGTATTTTCAGTCACGAAATTGTTGTCCGAGCTTACCGCTCGCGAGTACCCTTATCGACGGAGTATCTTGAATACTTCGCCACCGATGACCGTCCATGCTCGGTTATTCGGTCACACCTTTACTACAGGCTTGGTGGCGCCCTTATAATTTCGACGTACCCTGTATATGTCTTAGCACGCTTGCTCAACGACGTACCGTTTGAACCACGCCCGACTCCCTGAGTGTTATAGCCGAGGCCTTTAGTCTGTTTTAAGGAATCTCAGGGCAAGTGTGCCAGTTTTCCAGGACTGATCCAGTCGTGCGACGCTCACCTTGGGTGGGTGTCGTTAAGTCGTTTTGATACCGTAACAAAGAGTTACCTATCTCTTCTCTAGAAGAAGTGATAGAATAAAAAAGCTAACGATAACAAGATGCCAGATAATATTCCAGCATAACTTTTGCAATATGGAGGTCCAGTATTACATATAGAAATACATAAGCCAATATGCGACATGGAACAAAGAGAATGCCCCAAGAATGGGAAAAATAAATTATAATACCATTGCATTGGAAAGGAGAAAAGGAAAATTGCACGAACTACAGAGGAATAACATTATTAAATACAACATATAAAGTTTTAGCAATTCTGTTGAGGGGAAGGCTGCAATGTTCCATGGAGAAGATAATCGGGCACTACCAACAAGGTTTTAGACCAGGAAGAAGCACAACGGATGGAATGCAAATATTGGAAAGGGCATATGCTTACAACATTTAATATGTAATCTTGATAGATTTCAAAAAAATGATGCAAGCGTTAAAAAGGCTAGGGAATCATAAGACAATTAAGACGTCTAATTAACAATAGAATTTACGTTTTGCTTAATTCTTGGCTGTGTAAAAACTATTTAAACGTGGTCGTTGTGCAAATGTAGCTTTAGCGATTAGGTGGTAATCTGCTCTACCGGCAAACTGATCAGCTGTTTCAGGCCGCTTCTTTTGTTTTTATTTGTTTTTTCTCTTGCAAAAAGTGGCGTCATATCGGAGAATTCCTGTGATTGTGTTCAAAGTTTTAACTCTTAGCTACAGGTATTTTGAAATATTATTTTTGGAAGCTTTGCTTTGATGCGGTTTATGAGCTTTAGGCACTTATGTGGGGCAAATATGTCTGCCTCCTTTGAGACGATTTATTTATCACAGTATTGCTCGCCGTTTTGGCCAATTGCCTGTATTACAGGTTGAAGAAATTACTTTAATTTCAATTTTGGCAACGTAATGCAATTAGCTGAATTTCGTCCGGTATTTTTAGCGTCACTAGGAGTTGTAAAATATCAGCATGCTTGCTTGAGAATTCCCTCCAAGCATCACCCGAGAGCTGTAAAAACTTCAGTGATCCTCCTCCTTCGAAAGACCCCTCAGTTTCTGGACCTAGTTTGAGTGTGGATCTCATCACTTGAGTGCTTTGTATGCTGTGACGTTTGCTGACATCCTCCACAACCCGTCTGGGAGCTATTTAATTAACCTCCTGCAGAGGCATGACGCTCTCAGATAAGTACTGTACTACCTAATGATCTGCGATAATGATATTGGTATCGTGGACAATATGAAAGAAACTGAAACTGCACTTAGTATGGTATATGATTGTAAATTTGACTGGTTTAATCTTAAATTGCACATTGAATTGTGCTAATCATTTCTATGTTAGTGTTATTTGGGGTGCATATTTCAAGTAAGTAATGCCTAATTATAGAATTTTTGTACTGGTTACTATAAGCAGCTTATTTAATAAATCCACTGCAAGTATTCATCAACAAATGCCTCCGAAGAATATTGGGTATATACTGGCCAGAAAAATTCACAAATGAAGAGCTTTGGGAAAAAACTCAACAAGAACTGAAAATGAATTGGATAGAACATACACGCAGGAAAACAAATAACACATAACAAAACAAGCTGTAATATCATTTTAATTTTATTTCGCTTCGATAAATTTTTTTAGTACGGCCCTGTGGCCCCGAAATTATAATCAAATTTATTCCGGCAGGCATTGGAATGCCGCGACGTAGATATTTCTTTGGTAAGCAATTTTTTAAAGTACTGTATAGCTGATCGCTTGTACAAGGCCAAGTGACTTTCTTCGAAACTAGATTACAAAACAATACCTTTTTAGCTTCTCGAATTACGGCCCCCAAGCTCGCTGGAAACGTTTAAATTAACGGTCAAATGTTCTGGATTTTTCCTTTACCAAATACCATATATATAATACACATATATTGCTGGTAGGGCCTGAAAACTTCAGAAAACATTACGGCGCCGACATAGTCTCACTTAGAGTATAACCCGTCTCGTGCGCATGCGTAAGAATTCGAACTCCGCCTTTAGAAGCGAATTTTAAACTTGACCACTTCCCCATTGGGCGGACGACGCCGCCGCGCTTGCCCACAGCTCACCGTATACATGAAGGAGTTGGTTGTGTGTCTCACTTCATCGGCGAGTTTCCCACTCATAGCCGCTAGCAATATAGTAAGTATTAGATATATGCCAAATACATACGCAACAACTTGAGATCATTGTGGAATTTTCCTTTGTGAGCTGTGCCTTGCACGGTTGCGGTGACGTAATTCGCTGTCGTTTCCTTATTGTTTGGTCGGGGTTTCCCCCGAGTTCTTTGCAAGATTTCTTTTTAGTGGTGCAATAATGGGACAGAAAATTTAGCTGGTAATGGTGGAAGTGAGATGGGTTTATTCCGACGCGGGGGGCCGTCATCAAGCTCCGTGCATTCAGAATTAATTGTCACTCAGCTCCCGAGTACAACAGACGTGAATGAATTGTGACCGCCGGTCGCCGCAAAGGCGATCGGCGGGGCTCCTTGACGAACTTAAAGTTTCGCGTTTGGTTTTTTTGTGACGGAATTATTGGTGCCTTTTTGACGATTTGGGCGGGCCGCATTATGAAGGAAGTTTACTGAAAGCTTTGGGGCGCAGTGTGATCGACGTAATAATTTCCGGGGCGAAGTGTTTATTTTCGTTTTGGCGTTTTTGCTCACCTGCTTGTGGGAAAAACATTTTGCTTTATTGCACATTCAATGAAGACACCTCTCGATTAAGCCTCGTAAGTTCTCGCACCTAGTGAGAAGAATTGCATCTGCAAATCCTGTTTGCGTCGCCCCACTCGTAACGCTGCCCTTTTGACATCTCCTGTAAGGAACTTCTTAATTTCGACCGAATTTCGATTTCAACCTTGTGGGTTCTGCCCTTGTCGCTTCTAAGCCTCATCAGGTCCGGCTCAGTCATCTGCCATCCCCTAAACAGTATGTGATCTGGCTGCAGGTAAATGTAAAATTTGTACTTTCCTTTATTAAATGTAACACGGGAGTGCCGCGAATATCTATAGTGTGCGCCGCATTTTATGGAACTGTTGCGCTTGCGAATTCATATCGCCTCATTATTTGCGTATAGTTGGGGAAATTACCCCTGTTATGTTTTTGGTATGCAATAACTTGTGTATTGTAATTTAGTGGGTAAGATAACTTATTTTGCTGGGATCCCGATAACTTTTCAGTTAGGGTGTACCATTTTTTATGGCCGACTTGTGGCTTTGTGTGTGTTGGATTATTAAATATTAATATTGTCAAAATCAGTTTATTTATTTGATTTAATTCTGAAATGTGGGGTCCTCAACCCGTACTGGCGAAAGCCGAGTGTAGTCAAATGTGAAGCTAGAGTGCTTTTACTGAACAAGCCTGAAGAATATCGGCTTGAGTTAATTTTCAAACCTTTCAGAAAGGTGGCCATAAGATAAGTCTTTTGAGGTCACCTTGTGTGTACCAACCGGCCTGGAGGGAGCTTAGCAGACGGCGAAGAGGCAGTTTGCAGCGACCCCGGCGAATTTCTCACAGCCTCCGTGACGTTTCTCGTTTTTGGTCACGAGAGCTTTTCATCCCCTAAAAACGAGTGGCGCTCTGGGTAATATTTTGAGCAACAGGATAGGGTAAGTGCCGTCGGTTTTACTGAGATTTCGAATCACGCCTTCTCGATTGAGCTAGACCGAGGGTAACAGGAACACCTCCATCTATTCCGACACATTTTAAGATCTGTTACTGCGAAAACCGGCGAATCCTTCACTTTTTTCCCGACTTTGCCTTTTAGAACGACCCATGTCGATTGAGTTAAATAATCCTGTAACAAAGCATTAGAATACAATAACAGATGGAAAAGAAGGAAGGGAAGACGAAAAGCCACATGGAGAAAGAATACAAAGCAAGAAATCACCGATAAAGTATTAAAATGGATTGAAGTGAAAGAAAATGCTAAGGACAAAACCGAATGGCAGAAACTATGTGAATCAACGTGTGCAGTGTAGTGAATCAACGAAAGTGAAACAGTAATTAAGGATGAACAGTGATAAATTAAAGAAGAACTGGCAACTCTGCTACCATATAAGTGGAAACGCCAAATGCTGAAGAATCGTCGAAGGACGCCCTATGCTTCTACAGGAGCAAAAAGGATTGATGATGGTGATGATTGAATAAATCTAATGCACCATTTATACCATTCATTGTATGATTTCGTTACTGCTACCTTTTGTATTTCAGATTTGTGTTATAGCTTGCTGCGATTCAAACTGAGTTTATAAGTTCTCGACTTGTCTGAGTATATTTGTTGTAATTACAAAGCTTGTTGGCGTCCAACGTGGGGGGGCCTGATTTTCCTTGTGTGTACCTTTAGCTCTGGTAGAATTTATGTTGCAGTAATACAGGTTTTGCAATTACAACAAATATACTCAGATAGATCGATAACTAAAACTCAGTTTGAATCCAAGCAGGCTATAACACAATATCTGAAATACAGAAGGTAGCAGTATTGAAATCAGACAATGAATGGTACACTTGTATTATTTAAAGACGAGCATGTCACGTGATCGGGGTAGTCTACTAAAACGCTTTTATATGGGTAACTTGTTGACTCAAGGGAGTTCGGAGTTTGTATTTGTTGTTTGTCCCCAAATAGACCTGTTTGACCCGTCCGAACGCGTTTTAATAGACTGCCCCGATCACGTGACATGCTCTTCTCTAAATAATACAAGTATACAAACGGTGCATTAAATTTATTAAACAACGCTGCATTTAGTAACCAGTTCAAGAATTTAATAATTTTTTATTAGGCAGTACTTACTCGAAATGTGCACTCCATAACATTAACATAGCAATGATTAGCCCAATTCATTACGCATTTAAGATTAAACTAGTAAAATGGATATTTACACTAAGTGCAATTTCAGTTTCTTTCATATTGTCCGTATCATTATCAATATCATTATCACAGATCATTAGGTCGAACAGTACTTGTCTGAGAGCGTCATGCATCTGCAGGAGGTGAAATCAATAGCCCCCAAACGGGTTGTGTAGGATGCTGGCAAACGTCACAGCATACAAAGCACTCAGGCGATGAGATCCAAGCTTGAACTAGGCCCAGAAACTGAGGGGCCTTTCGAAGGAGAATTACTTACTAAGTGCAGTTTCAGTTTCTCTCATGTTGTCCGCGGTAGCAATATCATTATTGCAGGTCATTAGGTCGTACAGTACTTATCTGAGAGCGTCATGCCTCTGCAGGAGGTGAATGAAATAGTACCAAACGGGTTGTGAAGAATTTTGGCAAACGTCACAGCATAGAAAGCACTCGGGTGATGAGATCCAGACTCGAACTAGGCCCAGAAACTGAGGGGTCTTACGAAGGAGGAGGAATCGCTGAAGTTTTTACAACTCTCGGGTGACGCCTGGAGGGAATTCTCAACCAAGCAGAATCGCTGATGTTTTACAACTCCCAGTGACGCTAAAAATACCGTAGAAAATTCAGCTAATTGCATTACGTTACCAAAATTGAAATTGAAGTATTCGCTCACCCTCTAATACGGGCAATTGGTCAAAACGGTGAGCAATACTATGATAAATCAAAGCGAAGCTACCACAAATATTATTTCAAAATACCTACAACAAAGAGCTAAAACTTGGAGCACAATAATCGCAGGAATTCTCTGATAATACGCCACTAAGCTGCGTTCGCATAACGACAACGTTTAAATAAAGGAGCTTTTATACGGCCAACAATTATGCACAAAATAAATTTTAATGTTAATTACGCTTTTTACACGTAACAATGGTACAAATAAATGGAATTATTCTAAAACAGGGTGGTAAGTACATTATCCGCTCTCCTTTCCAAATCACTGCTAGAAAGAGTGATACAGAAAATAGACATACAAGGCCAATTAACTACAGATCATCCCAGGTAATCGCATATGCAAATTACAGCTATAATTAGTAGAACCAGGAAAGACTTGATAGAGAAGATACAAGCAAAATATTATTTACTGCATATTAATGAAAAGAAAACAAAATATGTGAAGTATATAAAAAAAGAATAGACGAAATGCCTTCCAAGTGGAAAGATACACTTTTGAAGAGGTAAACAACTTCAATTACCTAGGATCACTAGTAGCAACCCCAACATATCAAAAGAAAAAAATCAAGGAACGAATCTTAAAAGGAAACAAATGCTTCTATACATAGAAAAATAGCTTCAAGAGTAAACAACTACGAGCGACAACGAAAATAAGGTTATACATATTGTTGCGTCTGATAATAACATACGCTATGCAAACATGGGCTCTTACAAAAAATCTAACGCTATCTATCTATCTAACTTGGAGGGCGTGTCCTATGCGACCAATCAGGTGTCAACTTAAACAGAGCGTAAAGATCAGAGTGGGGGATGGAACCTCCGTCTTTATTCAAAATTATATTATTTTGATTCTTAAAAATGGTCAAACTTTCAAAAGAATTTAGCTCATTTGTTGAAGTTAACGCCTTGACAATTTTTAGGTCAGTTTCTCGTAAATATATTGGGCATTACTAGATATTTTGAATCCGTTGAATCTAAAGTTAGCTATATGCTCTTTAAACCTAGTACCAAAATTACGACGTGCTTGCCCATATATTTAGAATCACAATGGGAATATTAATTTCGTAAATTCCAGATTTCTCTAAAATCTCAAGTTTGTTTTTTGGATTCTCTAATAAATTTCGAATATTGTTGTTTGAACTATAAACAACTTTATAACCTAAATCTTTACAAATTTTCTCTAGGCCCTTTGTAGTCGGGTGAAACGAACTTTTGATGTACTTTAGCAGTCTATGTACTAAGAATTTTTACTGAAACTGACCTAAATTGTAAAGACGTTAACTTTAACAAAGCAGTTAAATTCTTTTAAAACTTGATAATTTTTAAGAATCAAGATAATATCATTTTGAACAAAGACTATCCTTCACTCTGATCTTAACGCTCTGTTAAAGTTGACCTGATTGGCCGCATAGGACACTCTCCGGGTCAGA
The DNA here is from genome assembly GCA_940337035.1 of Agriotes lineatus. NCBI lineage: Eukaryota > Metazoa > Arthropoda > Insecta > Coleoptera > Elateridae > Agriotes > Agriotes lineatus. The sequence goes on from CALNHX010001692.1 coordinate 168,466, forward strand.
TAGTGTAAAACAGCGTTAGAATGTGCAGGAATGGTGGCTCACTGGTGATTTGGTGAAGAGTATATTTTCGGCCAACTTTGTCATGTTAGTCTCTCTCCAAGGCTACTAAAGATGACAGCTTCAAACCATACGCTCTCATAGGTCTGTCTGCAATCTACAAAGAGTTGGTGTATGTCCACATTAACTTCCCAGGTCTTCTCAAGTACTTGTTTCATAATGGAGATCTGATCTGTGGCCGATCTGTTTTCTCTAGGTAAATCTACTCTGATACTTTCCCAGTATTTCTTCTGCTTAGACTTCAAACCTTTTGTTTATAATATTGGTCAGTATTTTATTCATACATTCAAAAAGCAAATTCTGCTACATGCTGCATCTTGTTATATTTCCTTTTTTCTAGTGGGATTATCAGATGTTTGCCAAAAATTCTTGCTTCCAAACTTTTTTTTATTACATATAATAATACATATTATTCTCCACAGGTATTCTCCTTCTACTTTAATCATCTCTGCTGTCACATTGTCTTCTTTCGGTGCGTTCCAGCTGTTAAGCGATTTAATCGCAGTTATTACCTCATGTGTTGGTAACTGCACACTCTGCTTCTTTTCTATTCATATTGTTTCAGGCTTTTTCCATGTTGGCTGTTTGTTCGGCAGCTCCTTCCATCTTTGTAGAATGTCGGTTTTATCGCTCAGCAATTCTCCAGTTTTGCTTTTTATCTTATTTGTGTTTGCACGTAGCCCTTTTTCGCTTTTTTCACCAATCTATAGAATTCACTAAAATTTCTTCTCTAGGCAATTCTTTCTAACTTTCGTATTTCTTCCAATGAGTTTCTTCAGGTTTGTTCAAGCTATCTGCAAAGATTAGTTTTAGTTCCTTAATTGCAATTTAATCAAATAATTACTCTTGCTTCGGGTATGCTCAGATGCCCATGAGTTCGTTCCTTCAATTGTATAAATACAGGAATAAACAATTTTAGAAATAAATCGTATGTTTTTAACTAAGTATAAAGTAAAACTTAAGATAAAAGGGTATGCACACAAAACAAAAATTTCCTCTGGTAAACGGTCTGTGTTTCGGTGTTACTTGGCTGTCGGTAGCCCAATGTAGACGCCGACTCTGCTGATTGTCGGTGATGATCTCGTGAACAACTCCAAGTAGGTCGAAGGGAATAGCGGGCGTAGCTCCAATGTACCACGCGGCCCTGCACTATGGGTCTGAAACAAGCGATATTAATGTCACCAAGATGGCGTTCTGTTTATTTTCCGTGGGCGGACAAATTGCATGTAATTCGTAGTATTACGGTGTTAGTGACGTGCGAGCTTAGTGTATTAATCCAGGTAGGTCGAGGAGCTTCATTGGTACACAAAATTGGGTTCCCCGGAATAACCTAAACATGAAATTTTCACCTCATGTGAAAGCTCGGCTTTTAGCTGCTGTGTCTCCCGGCGAGCGCATCCTCCAGCGCTTATACTCTCGTGCCTCGACCGACGAAATCGTCGGACCAAAAGCGTTCTTGCTACACGTATGTTAGTGATTTATTGAGCTTTTTGGTTATAATAACTTCAGTGAAGCCGGTTGATTATGGTCAAATTGACCTAGTGGACGGCGGATGCGGGATTTAGGTTAACGATACATTCTACGGGATGGGCCTCTGTTACGAGGTAGAACTAGGTCAGGAAAGTATTAGGAGACGGGAAGTCCAGGGACTCAAGTGGTCAGGCCCCTGGAGGGGAAACCTACGGGTGGAAGTCAGGATCAGGATCTCACGTCAAGTGAAGTGTATGCTGAATTTACTTTTATACTTTTTGGTCCTCCTTATCGTTGCAGTCGCTCCACGTACAATTGAGTAAGAGCGGCGCTGTGCTTGCTTGTACGAGACTTTGCGCACCGCTGTTGGACGTCTTGTTATCTTCTGTTCGAGCATTAGGGCGATGTAAGCGGTAATAGGGACGGAATAAGCTCCGTACAAATTTCTGGCATAATATTGATGCTCTATACCTTTTCAACTTCAAATTGGGACTAATCAATTTAAAAATGGGAATAAACAATTTCAAAATGAAATAAACAATTTCAATTTGAGAATAAACAACTTCAAATTGGGACTAATCAACTTCAAATTGAGAAAAGCCTTTTGTTAACGGTAGTCTTTGCAAAATGACAATTACATGGTTGTGACAGGATGGAACACCAGCAACAACTAACAATAATTAGGTCCGTCCACTCACAACCATGTAATTGTCATTTTCCAAAGACTTCCGTTAACAAAACGCTTTTCCCAATTTGAAGTTGATTAGTCCCAATTTGAAGTTGTTTATTCTCAAATTGAAATTGTTTATTTCATTTTGAAATTGTTTATTCCCATTGTGAAATTGATTAGTCCCAATTTGAAGTTGAAAAGGTAGATAAATTTGCTACTGACGTTAACGTTACACTATATCCAGAAATATTATTCAGTAACATATTGGGTTATATCCCACCTAAAATTGATTTTGTGCTATATCGCATTATGTTGTGTCTAGTGTAATGTTTAATGTACATTTGCACTTGTTGATTAAGAACAGTAAATACGCAAGGTTTGCTGCTAAAACACTGTTCTTCAGATATTTTTACCCTATGGAACTATCACACAACGCGAGTTTCGGCTGTTTACAGTAGATTTGCTAATGCAAACGCGCTTTTTTACTTATATGTGATCTAACCGAGCGGACATGTCATGCTGGGTGCTTTCGTGTAAGTTTTAGTAAGTTTAAATTAAATATACAATAACTTCTTAATATAGATCTAAGAAAAATGGTATGGTGCATCATTCATACGTCCTTAAAGAACACATTTACGCTGGTTTTCAGTGCAAGAACCCTATTGTGGCAGGTGGTGCACCAACGAATACTGGGTAATTATTTCTTATCTAAGCCATGTAGATATAATTAATTGTACAACTTCATTGTTAACAGTTTCGACGAAAATGTTTTACAAAGTAATGCTAGCCCCGACGCACGATAAAATATCACTTCTATTTATACATGTTTCACGTGTGTTAGCTAAAATGAAATGCACTGAGAAAGAGGTAAGTAGAAAACCACATTTGTATGAATATTTTTAACGTCAAAGGTGTTCACATGAGAGTTTGCCAGGAGTATTTATTTTTACAACATTGTTCAATACCCAAACGCAAACATTCCATGTACTTCGATTTCAAGAAAGCATAAAGTGGACACGTTTCCACGTTCAGATTCCATAAATTAATCCGCAAGATGCCTACAGAAGCAGGGCAGGAAATCGCAAAAGTGAAAAATTCAAATCATAGGGTTGTGTAGCATAAATTAGCGGGTAACTAATTTTGGACATAACGTTACGCGTGAGTTAGTGACTAGTGTCATAAACTGAATACTTTGTGTCGCGAGTGACGAATTGTATCCACAGCAATGTAAGCGCACGCAATTTAAAATCCAAATCTCAGCGAGCTAATGCTATCTGCGAACACCGGGGGTTCCGATAGAAACCCTTTTGCGGAGATAGCGACCAGCTGCTCGATGGTCGAGGGAACCGTATTGACCGCTCATAGATAAAGAGACGAGTAATAAAGTCCTCTGGCTAACATACGTCCGGCTTCGGGCACGAGGGTAATAAAGGAATCATCCGGCTTAGAAACTGGGCACAATGCCTAATAGCACTTTTCCGAAGAGCGAGGATTTCAAGCAGCCACCAGAAGCAATTACCCTCCGCACTAACGCAATTGATAATAAGCTATATAAGCACAGACAGGAAAGCACCGAACCAATTCAGTCCGACTCATTCGAGTCTGTTCCAGATTCGGTGTGATTCATTCGGGATTCCGTGTCTACATGTCGTCTAGCACGTTTCGAGTCCGCGTTAGCAAAAACAGCATTTGTTCGCAGAGCTTGATAGAAATGCCAGGGCGTGTTTTAATGTTAAAGCAAATAGTTGCTTAATCGGGCACTGGATACGTGTATTTGTGTATACCACCCTACATGTATGTATTTATGTGTATGATCATTAAATAATCTTATTAAAACAAATAAATAGTTGTTATTTTCCTGAAAGTGTTGCCATTTCTTAATACTCTGAATATTATTATCTATAAGCATAATTCAGCATCAACTAAATTCCCATTACTGCAGAGGTGTTACAAAAAAAAATGAAAACGAAATTTATATCTTCAAAAAAATGTACAATTTGTATCTTTTGACTGTTGAGTATCCACTCACTTTTGTTGTAACCTAAGGTATAAAGAATTTTTTGAAAGCGATACTCTAAAGTTAACCCTTCGTATAAGAAAACAAGAGAATTAAAGCTAAAAGAACAAGAAATACGTAGTTTTGAAAAACTGAAAAAGTCGACTATCAGAACTTAACTTGAGAACAATCGGGATAAAGAGAAAGCAGTACAAGAAATGTAACCCCAGATGACTAAAAATTGCCATCGAACAAAAGTATACCAGTTAAAAACACTCCAAAGAAACAATGCAATAGTGTAAAAAAGAGTGTAAACAAAAGCAATAAAGAGAATTACGTAATATAATAATATAATACACCATGTTTCCTTCTCCTAGTAGGGGGTGCTTTTAGAACTCTTTTTCCGTTGTGTACGATGTCCCGGGAGCAAAAAATATACACAGTTATGTGTATATTCTTTGGTCCCGGGTAGCTTATGCGAGAGGTCCGTGAACTATACTCAAAGAAAGCAGTCAAACATTAAAAAAGATCTATTTATACTAAGTTTACAACACAAAGAAGATTGTTAAAATACAATGTACAGTATGTAATACTTTATTCCAAATTTATAAACGGGCTCCTGAGCTTGGTCGCTCCTGGCCTTGCTGCAACCCACATGATTCTGAAAGCTTCTGCTCGATAGGTGGCGTGACGTGCGGTCGCTCATGGCTTAACGACGGAATCAGAATATCGGGCTTTTCGCTGTATTCAAAGTAAACATATTTGTGCCTGCATTTTCGTATAACGGACTTATTAGCGACTTCATTAAAGCTGTTCAGAAACTCGAGTCCAGCTGGATGATTAAATTACGCAGGTTTGTAGGCTTTCTTGACCTTTACCAAACGTATTTCGAGCCTCGCGATTCCTCTGGGGATAATTGCAGACTATCTCAGAATTGCAACAAACTCTGTGCCGAGCCCTCGAATTTCGCTGACAGCATTCGCTATCCAGGTGGAGTACGCATATTCAGAGACCGTTCAGGGAAGCTGACCGCGTACCCTGGACCCGCACTGCTGTGGTATTCGGAGTTCTGACGAGCGAGGCTAATGTATACAGGGACCTTTCAGGAAGATAAGTATATAGTGTACCGATCACAAGCTTGAGGAGGCTTTTAGAAGCAGCGGTTATGCACGGGGATATGGGGAAAATATAGCTAGTGCACCGAGACGGCGCCATCTTGACATTACGAGCTGTTTTAAGGATTTTAGATGCGAAGGTTCTGCACTGGGATATTGGGAAAATATAGCTAGTGCACCGAGACGGCGCCAACTTGATTTTAAGAAAAGTTTAAAGTCACTTATTAGGTACGTCACTGAGTCACTTCTAATCCTATAAAAAAGAATGACCACGTTGATAAAACTTTTTTTTTTTTATAATAGCAACCATACCAACAAACTAATTGTTACAAATGGTAATGTTACAATATGTACAAACTTCTATTAACTAAACAATTGGCTTAATGAGGTCAAGGGTAGACCATTTTACAAGAACTATTGATTTATTTTATAATTCTATTCGCTATCATCTGATGAACACATTATGTCCTGAGGCAGTTTTCGCTTAAGCCTAGTGTGTAAGTGTTTTTGACCTGTGTTGTAAAATACCTCACTGTCACATCTGTCCATCCTTTTAAAAAACTTTTTAGCCACATGTTTTATATGTTCTTCTATAGTTGGCATATTAAGTTCGGCATGAATCTGCTGGTTTCTCATATACCAGGGAGCGTTCACTATTATCCTTAAAACTTTATTTTGCACTACTTGTAGTTTGTTTATTTGTGATTTTGGGGCACTACACCATACCGCACAGCAATAAGTTATTATAGGTCTAATTATGGACTTATATATTAAAAGTGAGCACTCAAATTGTAGGGAAGATTTTCTATTAATTAAGGGATATAAGAGAGCTAGGCGTGCATGGCACTGGTTCAACTTCGTATTGATATGGTATCCCCACTTCAGTCGTGTATCCAAATATACGCCTAAGTATCTGACTGCTGAATCTTGAGGGTTCCAATCAATTAGTTTTTCATTTATTGTAAGTCTTGTCGGGTTTCTTATTCTTCGAAGGGTAAATATTTTCGTTTCACATTTTTTTGGGTTTAGTACAATTCGCCATTTGCAAAACCATTGTGATAATTGATCGACTGATGCTTGCAGTAATGAAATGGCTACGTTTAAATCGTGGTGTTGAGTTAAGACGGCGGTGTCGTCTGCGAATAAAGCTGTTTTGCTATGTATTGTCTCCGGTATATCATGGATGTAGATGTTAAATAATAAGGGTCCCAAAAGGCTTCCTTGAGGGACACCTGCATTGGCATTTCTTTTTGTAGAAAAGGTAGAATTTATTCTTACTACGAACGTTCTTTCCTGAAGAAATGAAGCTAAAATTTGAATTAGATATGAAGGGACGTCCAGCTGGAATAATTTATACAGCAATCCGATTATCCAGACTTTATCGAATGCCTGTTGAAGGTCCAAGAAAGCAATTGTTGTGTATTGTTTCCTCTCATAACCTTTCTCAATTAATTCTGTTATTCGCAGCAGCTGATGTGCTGTAGAATGCTTTTCTCGAAACCCGTACTGAAAAATTGGCAATACCTGTTTTTCTGTTATATAGGCGTGCAGTCGTACATAAATCACCTTTTCTAATAGTTTAGAGATTGTTGACAAAAGACTGATTGGCCTGTAATTTTCTGGATTTCGTTTGTCTTTGCCAGGCTTATGGAATGGCAAAATGTGAGAGTGTCTCCACTGTTTAGGGAAATAACTAAGACGCATGCAAGCATTAAAAATACTTGCTAGAAAAGCAAGTGATTTGTTGGTGAGGTTCTTTAGCGCTATATTAGGAATTAGATCAGCCCCAGGTGACTTTTTCAGTTTAAGTTTTTTAATATACTCTTGTAATTCCTTGGGAGATGTAGGCTTGAATTGTCCTATTTCTTGTGGAATATGATTTTGTACATAGTTTGATATTTCCTCAATTTGGACGAAATTCGCTGGAGTGAGATCTGCTGGTGTACAATTTTGTTCAATTTGAATGGCTAGAATGTCACTTTTTTCTTGATCTGAGGAATATACGGTAAGATCTTTGATTAACGGTGGTATTAAAATTGGTTGTCTCAAAATCTTCTTGGTAACCTGCCATAATGAAGGATCACGTGGTTCAAACTGTTGTATATAGCTTTGATAAGTTTGTATTCTGAAGTTATCTAACTCCCACTTCACCTGACGTGATAATTGATTTAATGTGCGTCGTAATAGGGGATCTCTCGAGGTTTGCCATAATCGACGGGTTTTGTTCTTAATTTTTATTAATTTAATTATATCAGCCGGAGGATGTACGTCTCTGGAGTTATATTTTCTGAATTCCTTAACTGTAGCCTTTTGTATACTGGTTTTAATAGCATTTGTATAATCTATTAGTTATAGACTGATCTACTGCTTCTTCATTTGCAAGATTACCAGGAGCTTTTATGTTGGCATTCAATTGATCTTGAAATAATTCCCAATCTACTATGCCATTTATTAGTCTGGGTAGTACTGGTTCATAAGATGGAGTTTCGTAAAATGATATTAAAACGGGCAAATGATCAGAATCTAGTTCAGTAAGAACTAATTGATAAATAGGTTTGGAGAAATTTTTATACAACATTATGTCCAATATATCAGGCTGTTGGTCTCTGCGATAAGGGTAGTATGTATAGTTAGCGGGTGCAAGGACTTGGATTCCTAAAAAGGTTGTAAAATTATTTAGTTTAATACCATTTGGGTTGTTCATTCTGCAGCCCCACATCGTATTTTTACAATTTAAGTCTCCTATTAGTAATGTGCTTTCATTGCTTTGGAACAGATCAATAAGGTCTTGCTCGTCTAATCTTCGATTTGGTTGTTTGTAGGCTGCTATTACATTGACGTTGTTATGGTTGTGGAGTTGCAATTTGATTCCTATAGTTTCTAAGCTATTTAGGTTTAGTTTTGGTAGTTGGGAATGACCATGCTTTTTCCTAATAATGACGGCTACTCCTCCGGAGGCTATGAGACCAACTCGATCATTTCTATATACTATATAGCCCGGAATTTTAAAAGTTTCGCCTTCTATTAGGTGCGTTTCAGAAACACAGGCTATGTCGACATTATGTCTAGAAAGAAAATTAATAAACGCAGATCTTTGAGCCTTAATTCCATTGGCGTTCCAATTTATTACGGTTATGTTGTGTATTTTTATTTTTCTATTTGGAGACATGTTGAATTATTGTCGGTAATAATGTTAAAAGAAATGGTTTTATTTTTTCTAGGTGTGGTAGGATGGCATCTATTATGGCTTGGATAATTGTCGTTATTATGTCTGTAGTGTTACTATTTTGGTTTGCGGTGGCATTGCCTCTACCTACAGTAACATCCCTATGATCTATTGGTTGCTAATTTCGGTAAGGGTATTCTTCGTGACTGTCGTTCGGTATTATTATTGTGTTGATATTCTGATGGGTTGTTAATGTTGTGAGTTTGTGTGCGCTGTGTAGATTTTCCGCTAATTTTGGTAAAATAGCTACACCTTTTGTAGTTGGCGGGATGTTCTTCTCCACAGTTTACACACTGTGGCTTGTCGTCGGGTCTTTTTGGGCATTCACTAAATAAGTGATTCCCTGTGCATTTTACGCAGCGCGGTTCTAGTCTGCAATAGTTTCGCGTATGGCCGTACCGCTGACACCTTTTGCATTGAGGTATTTCATCTGACTTTCTACAAGGTTCCACAGATATTATGCAGTGATTAAATTTTGTTAAGTCAAAAATTTTCATAATTTTTTCATCTTTAATGAGTTCTACTGTGCACAAGGGCATCGGAAATTTATTTTTATTGTAAAGTCGCACAACATTGGTGACTGAGAAACCCAAATTAATTAATTCGGCCATGATTTCCCTTTCTGGTATAGAGATTGGTATATTTCTTAATATTACAGATAAATTGAGCTGTGCTTTTTCTGGATCTCTAAAAGTATGGAACTTCAATTGATGTTCTGTGTAGAATTTTGTCAGACTACGAAAATCGTCAGCGCAGGTTAAATTGATTCTTAAAAACTGACCCTTAGTAACTGTTGAAAATTCAAGTTTAACAATTTTCTTGATATCGTTTAAAACTTCTTGATAATTACTGGCATTGTGGAGATAAATGGGAGGTATTTTAGGCTTCTTGTCTGTTTTTACCTGCTCAGATGGGTCAACACACATGTCTTGCATTTGAGAATTTTGTCCTTGATCGTCAGTTTTATTTGCATTATTTAAAATGTGGTTTGGCAGATAATATTTATTGGCAGTTATTAGGGCATTGTTTTCAAATAAATACCTTTTACTGGGTTCAACTAAGGGTGGCGGTGTAAGACTGGAACTATCCCTTTTGTTAGATGCGCTGCTGTTGTTATTAGGCATCGTGACTGAAGGGCGGGCCTTCCGATGGGCCTCACGTGTTACTTCTCTAACGTAATGCGTTATTTGAGTAGGTACTGGTAGGAAAAATGGCTGAATTAAATTATATTTCTTAATGGTACTGGTCACTCTAGTAAAACCAATAAACTGCAAAACTACGCTATCACATCCGTTTGCAACGGCTGATGGCACGAGACTCGTTGATAAAACTTGGAAAAAAGTAGAATCATATATGATCGGCAGTGCAAAGACAGCACTTTGAGTTAGGAAGGTAAATACCAATAGAAGAAGCCATGGTGTAAAAACACTAGCGAAACACAGAAAAGAAGCCTACCTTATGTACAAAAACATAAGAACAACTGAAGGATACGAAAGATATAAGACTAAATTAAATCTACGAAAGAGACAAAAAAGAGCCAGCTTCGGTGCCTAATCAAGATAGATTCCTCTAGACTAGGAAAAGGTTTTGGTTAGGTGAGGCGGGATTTGCAAGTTACCAGGCTGGAGCTTGATTCTTCTGCGTGTGTCAAGCGAGGCGGGGTCTTTGCTTCGTTGACTGGAGCTTGCTTCGGGGCTTCTTCGGATAAAGAAAGCGGGACTCAAATTGTCTCTTTCTAGCCGGATTTTCGTGCTTTCATACGATTTGGGCCTCCTAGCGAATAATCTTGCTGAATGAATAACAGTCTGAGCAATTATGACTGACCCGTAAACGCAAGTTGCATGGCGCCGCGCATCGCGTGATCCCCACCTGAATAATGTTTTACAACTTCTTTATTGACGTTGTAATTTTAATGTCAAAATGCCGGAAATTTTACGGAAGGAGATGAAAATACCACCATAACATAGTCTGCTCGGAGAAGGAAACTTTGTGAACAATGTTGCTTTAATAACGTTTTATATAGAACAAGATATGATTTGCTGAAACTGCGTCTTGGTAATTTATTCTTCTTCTTCTTCTCGTCTTCTCATTTACCGTCGGACACGGTGTTGAGGAGTTTTACACACTCTCACAATTTCTACTCTATGTCATTTCAAGTCACTATTAATGCACGTTTGATTACACTTTTATTTGTCACTTTTCCACATTTTTCCCACTTCTTTCTGTTCTTTGCAGTCTCTTTTGCTTCCCTCCAGTTTAGTCCTCTTTCGTTAATAATCTCTGCTATTTTCTTGTTCCACGTCATATTGGGGCGACCTCTGGGTTTTCTTCCCTCTGGCTTTGCTTCCCAGATCTTTTTTATTTCTCTCTCATTTGGCATTCTAAACAGATGTCCTAACCACCTCAGTTGGTTTGTTTCAATTTTCCCTTTATTTAAATTTATTCTACATATCCAAATATACATTCTAAATCCGCATGGAACCTTCTAAAACGTGTCATCTGTTCTATATCCATATTTTGATTATTTAAAAAATATATTCAGCTTTCTTTGCCAAACTGGATATAAAATTGTTTTTGTTTTGATAAACAGTAATATTGCTGAACAAACTGTGTATAAATATATAGTAAAAGTGATGCATTGTACAGAGTGTAACAGCTAAGGTATATCAAGCGAATATTTCTATTATTTGATAAAATACGAAAAGAAACATTACTCGTATTAGCGAAGTTCATTGGAACTAACGTAGCTATCAGTACCAGTTATCAGTATATCAGACTTCAAGCTTTACAGAAAATAATATAATTTTTTTTAATTGGCATAATACATTTTAATTTAGATTATCTTGCAGGTGATGTTTTTTCTCTATTCAACCATATTACCTTATATAATATATTTAAAAAAAGGTTAAAAACCGTTATTACTGAGATGTGGAATTTTAGTTCTACTGTTAATCGACAATGAGACAAACCAAATCTAGGCATACATGATATTTTATAATTTTCTGCTCAAAATGTATTATTTTTTCGCCGATTGACATCGAAAGTAAATTTATCTCTCTGTCATTTGACAACAGAAAGTTGACATTCACTGCTGAGCGAGCGTTTTCACCACTTTGCCGCTCGCCGAGCGTTTTGTGTTTCCGAGTGAGCAAAATAATTACCCACGTCAGGATGTTTCCTTGACAGCGCTCATCATTAGTTTCGGCTGCACCTGAACCAGCAATATTAATGCGCAAGCGACAAGCAAGCTCACAAGTATACTGCTTCTATAAAAAAAAAACTGCCGGGCAGAAACAAATCATAAACAATTTTTAAAGATAATGGAGAGCTGTAATGCGGCATTACTTAGCCCTATACTCTACTGTACTATTTATTTATATTGCCCTTTGTTCCTAGTTTAAACAGTCGTAGAAGCATAAAACTCGCAAGTCAATATTGCTCTGGCTGGCCGGCTCGTTGTCGCCTAGAATGCAAAAATTGTGCATGCAAACACTAACATCAATAAAAACCCGACAGCGTACATAAAAAGATATATAAACTGTAAGAGAAACACATACAAGGAAATATATTTACATAAAACACACCAAGAATAAACGGTGCCAATGCATACAAGTTAAGCTGTCAACAATATAACTCCTTACTGTAATTATCTACGGGCAAAAGCTGTTTTTACTCGCGTTGTTACCTATTAAATATAGGTGACCCTTATATTTAATTAGAGACTACAGTTCAAACACAAACCGCGTGAAAATGTTAAGTCTCAAACACAAATTCCTTGAAGACGGGTCTGGTTCCTTCCGGACAGCACATGTAGTTATCTGGATGTATACTTTTTAGCGTGCACCAAAATCATTTGATTCAGCAGTGACGCTCCGTTACTTCGCGCAGTTTCCCAGATATCGCAAGACTGCACCATTTTCTATTAAACTTCCGGTTTCCTCAATATCACTGGTTCGTACAGTAAATGGAGGTAGTCGATTATAGTAATTAACCTGACTACTATTTTTTCCAAAAGAGACCGTTGTTCGCGCTGTGTGCTACTTTGAAGCCAAAACTGCAATTTCTAGCTGTGTCGACTGGAACCCCTCAGGGTTGCTTCCAAGGTGCTGGTTCACTCTCAAAAAATGCACCTCAGTTGGCGATGTACTAGTGGTAGTTGGCTTGTTAACGTAGATTCACACAGTCACTTTCTTTATGCACTTAATTTACATGAGTAACTTCTCTTGAGGAATGGGCGTTACTCTCCGTTTGCTTAATGCTGACTCCGCGGTAGAGATGAGTCGTTCCGCACGGAACGTTCTTTCGGAACGGTATTTTTTAGTAAGGTACCGGAACGTTCCTAACATAGGATGAGCGCGTTATTTTGGAACGACGGAATAAAACTGAAACGGTGAAAACGAGAAGAACGAAACACAAAACGACAGTGTTAGTGTTGTTGGTTGCGCGTCGCTGCTCGGAACTAATCACGATTCCCGTTCCACGTTTCATATTCCCCGTCCCGCAAGGAAGGACGGAACTGGGAACGCTTCTTTCACGTTATGTTTTTTCATTGATAGTAACGACGGTATAACTCTTACGCCGTGATAGAAACACATAATTGTAAAATATTATAAATGCTAATTTTATTGTAAAATGTAAAACGACAAATTGATTAATTTTTCAGCATAATAATAGTCGTTATTTACTGATAGAACTAAAAATAAGAACAGTTTAAAATGTTGATATAAATAGGAATTTCATCAAGGCATGAATATAAGAGTTTCAATAAAGGAGTCTAACAAGTTTATTTTTTAAAAGCAAGTGTACAAGTTTCTCAATCTCACTGATATTTCTTTAGGTACAAGAATATTGTTACGTTTTTACGTTCGGGCTATTTAAAAATTATACGACGATTCTGGTTTTAAACGTTTATTTACTATGATTAATTATGACTATTTAAATATAAAAGAATTATGCATGCAGAACTACTTATAAACTACAGGCACTATTTCTAACAACGATACACTTATTTAATAATTATTTATATACAGCTTAACAGTAAGGATTTATATGGTTGTATTTATTTGTTATTTATTTCACACGGTTCGTTTATATCACTCGCGCTTTGTGTCTGATGAGAACTAACTGAGAACTTCGGCGGCCATGTATTTATATTCGGGTAATTTCCTTCGAGATCAATCTGGACTTCGCTCGACCTTTCTGGGAACCGCATGACGCAACCTCGCAGCTGGCTCCAAGGGCGCTGACGTCACGCCTCTGCACCTGGGGTCCAAGGTTGCAAGGTCTTTTCTCGAGGTTCCAGACAATCGGGGCACTGGGTCATGATTCCGGGGCAATGACCGGCAGCAGGATCGTTAAACTGTCCCCGCCTTAGGTCGTTCTGTCCCAGAACGAGTTGCGTCGGATGCCTGTCACTCGCTCTTGTGGGGGTTTGATGGCGGTATTTGCAGGCGGTGCCCTTCTTGCACACGGACTGGCTGAAGAAGTAGTAGTCCACCGTGGTCTCAATGCTTCGCAACGGGCTACAACAGCAAACCTCGATCTGGATGCCGGTCCGATCGAAGACTACTTCCAGCATGCTGCGTACAACCCTCCAGTCCAACGAATCCAGGCCGCATCCTAATTTCGGCACCGCTAGCCGGGTTTCGCCATTCTTCACCATCTGCTCCTTAAGGTCCAGAAGAGCAGACCAGAGCTCCTGGTAACTAGGTTTTTCGTAAGACAACCTTTTCGTCACCAGGTAATAAATGGAGCTGTTGCCTTCCTTCAGCTGCAAAGTTCTGCCAACCTGAGGTGCCTGCTCTCGCAGCTGGTCTAACCGGCCAAACTTCTCCCGGAAGGCAGCGGCGATCTCGCTAGACATCCGGAGGTCCTGGGCGACGCAGTGTGCCAGGGAATACTGCCGCAGGGTGTCGAACAGGTCACGCTGCACCTCTGTAGTGACGCCGAATCGCGCAGTCTTCGTAGCCCCATAAGCGGCCATAAACTCCTGGAAGGAGGTTCCTCCGGTCTCTAGTCGTCTCAGGGGTTGCTCCGTGACAGCCTCCACTTCCTCATTGGTTCCGGCATATGGGGCCAACCGATTGAAGTGCACCACCCTGCACTTTCCTCGAGGAGGTTTCTGGATTCGGTATACCACGTCATTCAGTCGAGCAACTACAGTGTAGGGGCCTTCCAGGTTCTTTGGAACTTGGTGGAGAGGCGGGGGGTTATGAAGCCATCCCAAATCGCCAGGCTGGAAACCACCGGCCTCAGCGCGGGCATCATATCGGTCCTTCGTTCGGTCGCTGGCACCCTGAATGTTTCGGCGTACGGCGTCGTGGATCTCTTCCATCCTCTTCTTCAGGTTTCCCACGTAGTCCTCGCCGGCCGTTTCTTCGCCAGGCTTTCTTCAAAATTTGAGGGCACATGGCAATCGCAGTTCGCGCCCAAGGAGTACCGTGGCTGGGGTGTGGTTGGTTGTCTCTTGTACTGCCGATCGGTAGGCCATTAGGAACAGGTGAATGTACTGGTCCCAGTCACGCTGATGTTCGGAAACCACCTTGGACAGATGCTTTCCCATGGTTCGGTTCATCCTTTCCACCATGCCGTCCGATTGAGTATGGAGGGCAGTGGTCCGGGTCTTGTGTATCCCCAGCAGCTTGCAAACGTTCTGGAACAGTCGAGACTCGAAATTCCGGCCCTGGTCGAAAAGTAACTCCAGGGGTACTCCAAAACGGCTGAAGCACTCCTTCACCAGAACATCAGCGACAGTACCGGCCTCTTTATTGTTAAGGGCGTACGCTTCGGGCCACTTGGTGAAGTAGTCCATGCACACCAGCATGTATTTATTTCCCGATTCGGTTTCGGGGAATGGTCCAGCGATGTCGATGGCTATCCTCTCGAACGGGCCACGAGTCTAAGTCGAGCTACGAGTTTTAACCGTCACAATATCTAATGTTTTTTCAAAAATATTAAAGATGTTCACGACATATTTGGTCCTATACCCCCTGAAAGGATTTGGAATCTAGATGAAACTGGCCTCAGCACCGTCCAGGGTCAGTCAAAAATAGTCGCTCCAAAAGGCGTGAAGCAAATTGGTAGCGCAACGTCAGCGGAGAGAGGTCATCTAGTAACTATGCCGTCAGGAATTCGTTGCCACCGATGCTTATTCTCCCAAGGGTCCATTTTAAGGAGAGGATGCTATTTGGTGGTCCTCCAGGATGTATCGGAGCGGCCAATATAACTGGATGGTCAAATGAAGAAACATTTTTGAAGTTCTTAGATCACTTTCTTGGCTCGATTAAATGTTCCAAGGAAGAAAGAGTGCTTCTGGTATTGGACAGTCATGAAACACACCTGTCCATTGAAGCTCTTGAAAAGGCCTCTTCTGCTGGTGTCGTTATAGTTACGTTCCCTCCACACACCTCCCATAAGCTTCAGCCTCTCGACCTTTCCGTTAATTCTCCTCTTAAAACGTATTACAATCAGGTTGTAGAGACCTGGCTTTACAATCATAAAGGAAACACCTTTGACATTTATGTTGTTGCAGAGGCTTTGGGTGTAGCTTATCCAAAGGCATTTACGCCAAGAAATATTCTCTCCGGTTTTCGTAAATCAGGGATTTCTCCATTTGATCCTGAAATCTTCTCAGACGATGATTTCTTAAGCGCCTATGTCACTGATCGTGATGTAGACCAGCCCGCAGGTGAAACAGTGGGATTACTTATAACAACAGAGAAAACAGATGAACCGTCAACTTCAACTTTAGTGATCTTAAACGAAGCAAAACCAGGCCTTTCCACACCATTAACTTCGGCTTCGCTGCGTTTAAAAGAAGCAAACTCAGGTCCTTCAGCTCAAGCCCAGCCCAGTTTAAATGATCCGATTCCTGGCACTTTTTCTGATATCCAGTCTCCCAATGAAGTTGTGAATTTCTGTAAAACAAAATCAATAGTGATGAAAACACCTGAACAGATTCAGCCGTATCCGAAGGCGGAACACAGACAAAAATCATCCAAAGGAAGGAAGGCTGAAAAACAATGATAGCCACTGATACTCCAGAGAAAGAAGCTATAAAGAAACATAAAGACACAAGTAGCTGCAAGAAAAAGCAACAGGCTGTAAAGAGAAATTTATCTAAATTAGTGCCAGATATTGTAAAGAAATCTAAAGAACCTACAAAAGTTTTAAAATGGAAAAAAAGGTCAAGAAAAGAATCTTCCCCTGAAAGTGAAGTGGAATCTCCAAATCTTGTTTCAACCGATGATGACGACAGTGCTGATGAAGAATGCCTATACTGTTGTTATTCAAAGGAGGCTCATCAAAGTGGAGAAAAATGGTGCAGATGCGTCGGATGTGCTCGTTGGGTCCATTACTTGTGTGCAGGTGTAGAAGGAAATGAATGGAAGACTTATCTTTGCGATTTTTGTACATCCCGCTAAACGATTTTAATTTCATATTTTTACTTACCTCACGTTGTTATATTTAAAAATAATAATAATAAATAAATATGTTCGATCTTATACTTATTTCTGTGCATGGTTCAAGGTACACTATGGTTGTCCGAAGGTACAAGACGTATTGTACCTTGGGCCAAAATGCAGAATATTAACTTTTCCGCCAATCGTACTAGAACTGTCACATTATTGACAAAATTTTGTTGATAAAAATCAAACATTCCATTACATCAGCCGTTGCTAGGTAATTTACAATAAAACTGTACAGGAATAATTCAAATATTCCATTACATTAGCCGTTGCTGGGTACTTTACAATAAAACTGTACAGGAATAATATTCCCGGCCTAGGCAGGGAATATTCGAGTACTATTTCCTAATTTTTTTTATTTACTGGTATCGATCGGCGGAAAAATAGTATGTGTATCTTGGACAAAAAGCAACATTCCCAGACTCCTGTGTTGTTGGGCTCGGCATTCGCCTCGCCCAACAACATTCACAGTCGTCTGGGAATGTTATGCTTTTCGTCCTAGATACACAATGTACTATTTTTTCTATTTTTTTAAATTGTAATTTATCCTTTTGTTTAAAGATACACGTCTTGAGAAAGCATTAAAGTATTGATTAAGATCGATATGACTGAAATTACCTAAAATAGTCCAAAGTTTTAACAATGAACTTAAAATGTGGCCCAAGGTACAACACTCTCCCCTATATAAGTAATAAAACACTACACAAGGATCTTAGAATTCCGTGGGTGCGCGATGAAATCAAACGTTACACAGTAAACTATGTGAATAGACTGCACCATCATCCAAGTGTTTTAGTGATCAATCTGCTAGACAATGTTAATGTAACTAGACGTTTAATCCGACAAAAAACTCTCGATCTTATTAACTAACTAGATATTAGTTTACCGAGGAGCGCCACTGGGCGTATCACCTCCCTCATGTTATGTAGCATATACGATAAAATTTTCTCGTTAGTCCTAGGGCTAGTTGTAAATATTGCAATCGTTAATAAAAAAATATATATATACACGTTGTCCCCAGAAATTTTGAATACGGGCATTTGAATGAATTACTTGGCCCTTAGTTACCACTCTCATAACAATCATGACAACCTGTTTTAATAATCGAGAAGAACAAAATCACAGTGCCTAGAAACACTGCATTGCGTTACTCGTATTCAAAATTTCTGTGGACAACGGTATATATTTACCTTTGATAACTGACTTTGACAGTACTGGCTCCACAAACATTCACCTGCGCGTCAAGGCCATCTCTTTATTATGACATAAATTATAACTGTCATAAATGCAAACCTGTTAAATCAACATTTATGGATTAATAACAGAAAATTTAAGGTCGTAGAAAAAATATTGTATGCAAACTCGTGCTAAAAGTGTTATTGCACTCGACATGTTATGAAACACAGCCTTCGGCTTCGTTTCATAATTTTCATGTCTCGTGCATAATAATCAACTTTTACTACTTGTTGCATAAATAGCTATTTAGAATGCGTAAGGTGTGCCCATTACTTTAAAATTAATTGAAAATATAAGGTGCTTTGACGTCAGTATGACATACAACATCTTGACAATTTAAATGTTGGTGATTTTGCTTCAAGGTTGGCAGAGCAAATGAAACATAATACATATACATTCTTTTGCTTGAGAAAGAGATAGCACCAAAAAAGTATGTCTGGGTTATGTTGGCACATTAGGTGAACCTTGTGTTTGTATCTATTATCCATTCACAAAACTCATGAACTGTCAATGTCAACTTTTTCAAATATTTGTTGAGTGTACCTGGAAATTACAGTTTTTTTGGGAATATACTTCGGATCTAGTGATTTCTAGTAATTTAAACTTAAGGTTATGTTACATGTGTCAAAAGTCAAAACTAATTTCTTCTAGTTTTTCCTTGTAATAATCAACTATAGCAGTTTTTTCCTTACCAATAATAAAACCCTCTGTCGTTTCTGTTCATTTCAATTGAAGTATATGCACAAAAATAAAGGAATTTGGGAGATTATTATTTTACAAGAAAGTGTGACATAAGTCACGTTTTTAAATGTCAAACATTTCAATGCTGCCAAAATCAGCAAGCAGAAGTTCCATAACAGAATTTAAACAAGGTACCAACTTAACAGCGTTTTGACAGTTCACGAGTTTCGTGAATGGATAGTATGTATGTATATATCCTTCAAAATTACTGGTTTCAGTACACTGTATAATAATGGTAAACAATGCCAATACGCCCCCGGTCCTCCCGTTAGTTACGCCTATACTCTGTTTACTATGGTCCCGGATTGTCAAAAATGACGTTTTATGGTAGCACTGTTGAATTTCTATTGGTTTTTGGCATCTCTAATCGCATGTTAAAATTCAAATAACCGCCATAATATGCATGCTAATCTGATGTTCCCTTCTGATTAGTTATTTTACGTAGGTAGCGCTTAAAAAAGTAGAACGAAAACTTCAGAGATTTTGTAGCGGAAAAAAGTAGCGCTGCATCTTTTCAACAAAGTGTAACTCTACGAAATAAATCTAATTATACAGTCCACTCTACGTTATTTATTACAACAAACACAACATTTTGGTCCTTCGAGCCGGATATTTTATAATATTTTCTGCTTGCGAAAGAGTTCCAAAATATTTGTCTTCAAACGTTTTGCGTTCTGTTAATTATGACTCAACGTTAATAGTGTCTTTTTCCTCAATTGATGACTGAATTCGGTCGAATTTATTTCAAATATCCTCAATTTTCTTTAACCGTAATTTTAATTCCGTAATATTCCTATTATTTTCCTCGTAAGATTCTATAAAATTCGCAAAACGTGTCAACTGCCCTTTTATTTGACCACGGCGAATAATCACGGCCTTTAGTTCATCATCGTTTGCCATTTTGTAACAATTTATGTTTTTAAATGACCGTATATTTTAATACGTAAGTACCGGGTGTCTTAAAATGAATTACATCTAGTATTCTTTGAATTTCCCATAATGCAATCCAAACCTTTAGTTAAAATTGGCAAGACTGTAAGTCTATGTGAAATTCGAGGTTAGCAGGTTAGATTTTGCGTCAGTTTTGACACAAACTGACGCAAAACATAACCTGATAACCTCGAATTTGACATAGACTTACAGCATTGCCAATTTCAAGTAAAATTTTAGATTGCATTATGGGAAATTCAAAGCATACTAGATGTAATTCATTTTAAGACACCCGGTATAACATAACAAAACAACCACAACATTTTGGTTGGACAACGCAAAAGCGTAATTTTGAAAATTTGGGTTTTTGTTACCTGCAACTTTTATTTATTTTTGCTTAAGTCAGTTCGAAATATAACCTATAATTTATAGTTTTGACATTAGTAGCTTTATTAACTGTTTCTAGTTACCCATAGCTTGACTTAAAAATATATAACCATGAAATAAAGGATTATTTTTAATTGGATTTTGACATTGACAATCCGGGACGATAGTGAATAGAGTAAGTATATGCTCAGAAGCAGGTGTTATTACGGAATACGGACGTAGAACAGTATAATTCTCACGTAACCATAAACCAGAATTTTATTATTAAGCTTAGCAAGTGGTTATGGTTTCCTATTGCCCCCTAGATACATTTGGTCGCCTTTCAGGCAGAAAAGGGTGCCCACTACGTCACAACCCATCGAAAAAATCCAATTCGGGCAATTCGGCCCTGATTCGATCTGTCAAATCACGCGAGTGTAACCAGTAATCGGTGACTGCTGCTCTTTCTTTATCTGTGGCGACGGTGATTATGCCTTCCGTAGTCCATTCGGGTCAGATTCACAACCAGTTTCTCCAGTTCGTTGGCTGCTGCGTTGTAGCTGGTAGATAAGAAGCACACAACTGTGACCGTAACTCACATAAGGAGGAAGCGTCTTCAAGGCTGCATTGCGTAAAGGCGTAAGCACATGTTATTGTGTTCCGTGTTCTACTCGCAGTTCGTCAGTGCCTGGAAATCGATGATGGTGTAGTGTACCTAGTGTTTATAGTGTGCAGATCGCAGAAGTCATGGCGGAGGCCCCCTTGCAGCGGCTCAGCCAAGTGCTGGGTGCCTCGGAGCCGGCGCTCCGGCTGTTAGTCTCGGTCCTAGCAGGTAATTAGTAAACATAACCTTTGGCATTTGCATTGAATCAGGCCACTATTGACGTAGCACATCGTACGATCAGTAACATGTGTCAAAATTAAACAACAATGCCGCTGATTAACCCACTTCCGGGTCTAATTAGACCTTGCCCGTTCAATTATTCATTTTTTCAGGTTATCCGCTGGCGTTCCTGCATAGGAAGTGCTTCTACGGGAAGAACGTCGACGTGCAGCACTTCTATTTTATATGCACCGGCTTAGCTATAGGATATTACAATTATGGTTGTGATGTCGTACATTCCCTCGCGGCAATACTTTTTACTTACGTAACGCTAATACTTTTTGAAGGATCTGCGATATCCGTAGCCGTCACTTTTTTATTCAATATGAGCTACTTGCTACTAGGTAAGGTTAAGGATGTTGGCCGAGCCTCGCTAATTGAAGCATCTCGTTTCAGGCTATTACTACGTAGGAACTGACACGTACGATATTAATTGGACGATGCCCCATTGTGTCTTAGTTTTAAGGTTAATAGGTAAATGTTTGCTAGATTTTGGGCTTTGATTGTCATTAATGACTTTTTCAATGGATGTGTTGCTGTTAATAATGCAACTTTGTGTCTATGACTCAGAGGTCGTTTGAATCTTCGGGCCAGATCAAGTTTTTGTGGTTTTAAACAGGTTTAGTTGTTTATTTTAGTTTAATTTGTGCAAAATTATACTGGCAGACAAGTGTCAGGTTTTTTTATTGTAAATTATTAGACACATTTTCTAAGCCGGAGGTTAACTTTTACTTTGCCTTCACGACTTACCTCGCTTTCACCACAGTGCAATCAATGTCTTAAGCTTCTAAAAACATAATAACGTTTCTTTAATGTCCTACAATTTAACATGGCTAAAGTGCGAAAAGACTGGGACGTTATTTGTATTGTTATATTAGAAATTGGCAAGTTATGAGTTGTTTAGTGGACTTTTTCCACTACGTTTCTTGTATGAACACTAGTACCTACCCCGGGTCCACTGATCACTTGTGGTTACGAGTCGATCACATATATATGCGCAATAGGCTATTTTTATTTTAATGGGGCGCCGTGTAGGGGGATACCGTTCTCATCAAAATAAGCTGGTAGAGCCAAATAGGCCGTAGTGCAAAATGCACCCTTAAAAAGTTACAATCCGAGAGGTTGCACTTTTATTTTTGTCTTTCTATTACTCAAATTGCTTATCAGATGAAGTTCAAACTTTAATTTATTGTACGATTTACAAATTAAAGTTTTTGTTCGAGCATAGCAATCAAACAAGTTACAACTGTTATCTTTAATTTTTGTAAAATGAAACTTTGCGTCTAATTTATTTTGATAAAAAACAGTAAACAAACGGTTTGCTAGTTTTTCATTCAACCAATTTCTAAAGGACCTTCATAAAACTACAAAACAGGAACTTATCACATGGACGTGTTTAAAACACAAGTTCCTGTATACTAAGTACCTATCATAAATAAACAGTATTAATTGTTCAGGGTCTAATAGGTCACAACACTGAATAATCAGTACTATAATTAATATTTGTTTGTTTTTATTTCTCTAAACTGTCATTAAAAATTGTGTAAACTACACTATTTAGGGCCGATTCTACAATGTCGTACCCGGTCTAAAATCAAACCCGGGTACCCGAAAACAGTACCCGGGTACCCTCAGGTACCCGAATATTTAACATTTTGCCTTATTATTTTCTGGCGAATGAAAATATTTCCATACAGGCGATTTTTTGATGACTTTGTTTTCTTATTTGTTTGTAGTTTCATACAATGTTCAAGCTCTATGCTCTACGCATTTTAACTCCCCGACTTTTAAACCGAACTAATTTGAAATAGTACGTACTCGCTATTCGCTAATTCTAACTGCAAGTCGTCTGTCGTCGTAAATATTTTCAGACTTCCAAGTGCTATCAAATTCAAGTACGTGACTTTTTATCCGAAATTGGTAGCAGCATCAACATCACACAGAGGATGTTTATGTTACTTCAACCCATACTGACGCGATTTAATGGTAGTATCGACGGGTTGAATATTTCCGTGAAGCGGATTTATTGCCTTCTACGAAACAAGAATCAACATTATGTGGTATGGGATGGGTTGCTTCTTATATTACTGCATTGTTGCTTTTCCAGAGCTTATTCCTATTGTTATTATCATCTTCTACGAAAAGGGCTGACTTTCTGGACATTACATAATTTACTAGTCGGGTACCCGGGTCCAGAAAATATACCCGGGTAGACTATTGCCCGGGTAGGCCCGGGTACCCGCCCACAAATTGTTGTGGAAATTTTGAATGGCTTTTCTTGAAAAATTTGCTTTGTCCGTGAACCGAGAGTGTGTTTCAAATTGCGGATTTTGTGCAATATTATGAAGATACCACTGACAGAAGGTCACATGCCTTGAAAAATCTCTGAGAAGTAATGCCTGTATTTTCTATTTTAGAAAAAACCGTTAGGGTACCATTTTTTTCTTCAAAAATATCGAAGTCACTGTACGCCACTTTTAAAGCTGAAAATTATTTTTGTATTGAAAAATATGCACCTTTATTAACTGTCGCTACGTACTAAATATCACTAAAATATCTCAAACTGTTCCGAAAATATTAATTAATTTCCATTTTTACTTCCTTGTACAATAAAGGAAGTATTGGATTCACCCCAAAAATTCGAAATTGGGTTTTCAACAGATCCCCGAGTTTTAGAGTCCTCTGAACCCAAAAAACATTTTTTTTTCATTGGTCTGCCTCTGTGCGTGTCTGTGAACAGAATATCTCAAAAACGGAAAGAGGTATGGTGTTGAAACTATATATATAAGTTTTGTGTAATATGTAGATGCGACAGCAAGCTTTTGAAGAAAATTGCATAACCGGAAATAAGTGTTTACTCTTGGGATTTTTCAGTTTTTTAGATTTTTTCAAACTTCACATATTTATTACATTTTGAATGTGTATTGATGTGAGATATACTTATATATTTATTACATTTTGAATGTGTATTGATGTGAGATAGGTGATTTTCTAGTTGAATACTTTTAAAATGGGTTTTTTTTGTTTTTTTTATATTTTTTATTAACTTCTATTTTAAATAGAACACCCGGTATATTACTACATTTTTGAATTCAGATTAAAATTCTGGAGAAAAGTTGTCTATTGAACTAACGCTCTATTTTGTATCGTTTTTTGTAGAATTTGTAATTTTTGACAAATGATTAAAAATTAAAAAACAAATTTTTGGCTAATTATAAGATTACTGTAAAAGGAATTTGTGTGTGTATCACAGCAGATTTTTTTCCTAAAACTTTAATACATATGTATAGTGAATTTTATTTTTTTGTCCCCTCAAGAAATCGACCAAGACAAATACCCCTGTTTTCAAGTGATCCCATATTGGTTGATGATAGACCGCTTCAGGTGTTGCTTCTGCAATTACTATTTCTAAAAGATAATCATCAGACGAATCTTGACACAAAGTGGATTCTTCTATTTCATGGTCACTGAAATATTGGTTATTACGTTCGATGCTGCAATCAACCTTCCTTTTCTTACGCTGTTGAGTATTCTTAATTTTAAGATCATTTACTTTGCTTTCTGTTTAATCTTTTTGCTTTTTATCTGTTTTTTTCATCCTTTAGATTTTGTGCAGTTTGAAGTTTTTCTAAAAACTTGTCTTTGAACTTTTTGAATTTGCGATTGGTCATAGTTACGACTGTAGCTATGTTCTGCAAAAATACTGATAATAGTATGTTACGGTCTAAATCGACTTTTACGACACCGCGCCGGCTCATACGAAAATTCCGTAAAAGCTAAACGGCCAGCGCGGACGATATTTCTCTAAATCGGGACACTGACTCACCTAGACAAGATATGCCGACTACACATCAGTGGAGCGAGGGGTGGTCCTACACGAGATTACCTACGGGACGGTAAACATCGATAAAATGTATTGAGCGCCACCCGGTTTCATCGTCATAAACGAAAATGCAAAGATAGACCCAGAGTAAAACCGGAAAATCAAATGAGCCTACCTTCCAACTTTACACCTTGGCGAAATCTAACGCTCAACGGGAATAGAATATAGATGTGCACAGCCTCATGACCTCCAGCACTGCAGCGGCAAGCGTCCCCAACTTACCTGCAACGCTTAAACACTCAGGCTTCGCCGTACAGTTATCTTTACACAGTATACTGGGTGACAATGGGACTAGGGCCATGTTTATATCTTCTTTATTTATGAATCGATTTGGATAAAATTTTATACCAAGATACTAGACATAATTTCTGATTGGCTGATAGATATAGTCAAAATGCCTGACTTCCGGTTTTACCGGAAATGATACTAACTTTGATTTTTTAAATGGAACACCCTGTATATTTTGTTTTTCTGAATCTACGAGTCAAATTACATATGACAGTGTTGCCAAATTTAATTTTTTTAAATTTTTATTTTTTACCATATAAAGCATTGACTTGGAAAAATCTATTCTAATTGACTCTAGCAACTCTTAATAATAGCTATTTTATCAATAAGGTCAATAACAAATCTTTAATAAAAGAATATAATTTGCTAAATTCGTTTTTTAAGAAAAAGTCACTTTTTTTAAATGGCCCTACTAAGGGCCATCTTGCTATTAGATAGAAAATGTAATTACCAATCTAACGATATGTATCATGCACAACTTTATCTTTATCTGAAACTGAAAATTAATTAATTAATTATTTGTTTAAATTTATTTAAAAACCAACGTTAGTGTCACTTCCGGTGAAACCGGAGGTGACACTAACTTTAGTTCTTTAAATAGATCACTCTATATGTTTTATGTTTTCGGAATCTACGACTCAAATTACATACAACAGTGATGCCAAATTTGCTTTGGTATTATTAATTATTACATAAAAATATTTAAAAAAATAATTAATCAAAGGCGGCAGAGATGCAGCAAATAGGCACATAAATGGTAATCAAACAGATGAATGAATTAGTTTCTACAAGCGGCCTCAAATAGAGTGGCCGATCAGCAAATATGCACGTCAATTATTAACAAACAAAAGAGTTGCATTAGTTCTTACAAGCTACACACCTTATAGTTAGTTTTGCCTGGCCGCGTCGTTGGTGTCGGGCTCGCTTACTGTGCAAGGAAAGCCGCAATGCTGCAACGGTACTGAATGATGACGCCAACTCCCCATAGAAAACTTTACTGCGACATTTGCACGCCCACGCGCGATGATTCCCCCAACGGGTATGAAGTCAAACTTTTCTGCAACAGCACAAGAACACGGGCCAAATCAATGGGAACGATCAAAGTCAAACTTCACTGTAGCAGCACAAAAATCACGCTATCAACTGGCTGCAGTAACGGCCGGTGGCTGACTAACTCCAAAACAGACGCCACGCCAAGTTTTCACGCCAGACGCGCTGTCTTGCGACGTGCAGCTGTGACCAATCACGGGGCGAGAAACAACCGCTCGACGAACTTTCTAGAACAAAGCTGTATTCGAAATCTCTAAAATTCTAAGTAAACCACGGCAAATAATTATGAACGAGAAGATTAAAGTGGCCGTTACAGTTGCTTGAAATTGTGAACCACTAACTGCCTCAACACCAATTGATGAACTAGCACACGTAGAAATATGATTGGAAAGCCTATATACACGCGGGATCAGAATAAACACTCCAAAAAGTCAAACAATTTATAGAATATAAAAATGTCCTGACAAGTATTAGGAGTAAGTTTACTCGTAGATGTATTAATGACGTTTTTAACAACAGTTGAATGTTTTGGGCAGGTGTCGATATTGCCCTTAAATCATCAGGATTTCCATTTACGGATCAAGTTGTTGGAAGCTGATTTGCGCCAATTTCAAAGACAGAATCTTTAGATAATGCACGAGATTCAGATATTTCCTGATGACCAGAAGGACCAGCTATAAAGGTAGTAACTGGATTTTTGGATATATTCGACATTTTTAAGGTGCCTTTAAGGTTTGTAGGATTAGTCGCAAATGAAATTGGAAATTCATTTTCAGCACCATTTGGTTTTTTAGCTGATGGGCAATTTTCATGATTAATTTCTTTGTATTTTTTAAGAGCAGTAGAGTCAAATTCTGATTTGGGAAACCTTTTAGCATTAACTGGAAATAACCCTGTTGATTCAAATCTCTTTATAATGTTATCAGAATTCATTCCTTCCGCCCAGACGTGTCCTAACAATTCAACAAGTTAACTTTTGGACAAACTCGCCGATTGCCCTATTTTCAAGCTGACTTTTCACAAAATCAACAGGTTTGTTCCCATTTTTACTTCCTTTTACAATAAAGGAAGTACTATAGGATTCACCCGAAAATTCGAAATTGAGTTTTCAACAGATCTTCACATTTCTGAGTCCCCTGAACCCAAAAAACATTTTTTTTTCATTGGTCTCTCTGTGTGTGTGTCTGTGTGTCTGTGAACAGAATATCTCTAAAACGAAAAGAGGTATGGGGTTGAAACTTCATATATAAGTTTTGTGTACTATGTAAATGTCACAGCAAGCTTTTGAAGAAAATCGCATAACCGGAAGTATGGTGTTTACTCTTGTGGTTTTTCAGTTTTTTTCGTTTTTTTTTTCAAAACGGCTCTAATGATGTTTTTCAAACGTTACATTGTTATTACATTTTTAATGTGTATTGATGTGAGATAGGTGATTTTCCAGTTGAATACTTCTAAAATGGGTTTCTTTTGTTTTTTTTCTATTTTTTTTATTGACTCCTATTTTAAATAGAACACCTGGTATATTATTACATTTTTTAATTCAGCTTAACATTCTAGAGAAAATTTGTCTCTTCACCTAACGCTCTATTTTGCACCGTTTTTATAGAATTTGTAATTCTTTAAAAACCTTGACAAATGCTTAAAAATTTAAAATCACATTTTTGGCTAATTATAAGATCACTGTAAAAGGAAGTTGTGTGCGTGTATCACACGAGATTTTTTCTTTACAGGTCTAAAAACACATCAGGCAGCTGTATTTTATCAGTAAGGTGGCTTGGAAATAAATGAATTTTGTTTTCAATCGCTGCTTTTATTATCCTTACGCTTAAGTGGCTGGCATGTCCATCAAAAAATAAGACAGCTGCTTGATTGGAAAAAATATTAACAAGTTGCAAAGAATGTACAGGGTGTTTCCTCAAATTTTGACAGCTTCTAGCAACTTTGTTATTCCAGATAGAAAAAAATTGTTTAGATAAAAATTGTAGGGTATCATGCAAACCGTCCGAATTTGCTACTTAAAGAAACAATTGAACGTCACGGGTGAACCTTTTTACTTATTGTATATTTTTTTTTAATGGAACGCCCTATATATTATGTGTTTATTGGATAGCGCTTAAAATTTGCTTTTCAAAAACATATAAGTTGCCTATAATTACTTCATCCATTGTTCAAATATACGCTATTAAAGAATCAAAATATTACTAATTTACTATATGAAATAAATTACGGTTTTTTAAATGATAACCCTGGATGTTGTTTCATAAACGAATAACACCATTCATTTCCAGGCTTATCATTAACAAATTGTGTCTTTAAATTATTCAAGCGTACGTACTCTGCAACAACTGTCTTTACATCCTCTGTATCACATGGAACTATCATTCTAGCTCGTGCTCTAATACAGTTTTCTAAATCACGTTTAATGTCCATGCTTAGTGACTGTGTCCAGGCCCTAATTTATTGACGTTTTTCATCCCTTAATTCTGTTAAAAACTACAGATTTTGAGATACCATAATATTCTTGAAATTCTTGGTAGGGTTTGTTATGATTTAAAATATCTTGTACGGCTCTAGACAAATCTTCAGCTGTATATGAGGGCGGCGGTTTCCTTTTTATATAGTTCCGCGGCATTTCTGGAAAATTAATCCGTTCACCTTTTTTTTTGCATGAGGGTGGCCTTGAATTTTTGTTGTTAAGTTGCACATGAACAGAACCGTAATTTTTATTTTGTTGTATAACCTGCATCTTTTTCTTCTTCGTCTTTTAGCAGCCCTTCACAGTCCTCTCCTTTCCTTTTCCATGATTCCTTTTGCTGTGCTAATTGATGCCAGTTTCTACCCACTTTAGCCTTGATATCATCAAGCCAGCGTATTTGAGGTCTGCCAACGCTTTTTTTATGTAGTCCAGGCCTTCATTGCAAAATGCGTTTTGTCCACCTGGAGTCATCCTGGCGAGCAATATGCCCCACCCAGTTCCACTTCAATTGAGCTATACGTGCTACGGCATCATCGACTTTAGTTGTTTGCCTGATAATTTCGTTTGTAATATGGTCTCTGAGACTGACACCGAGCATTATTCTTTCAATAGCTTTTGAGTTCTGATCTTGTTAGCTGATCTTATAGTAAGAGTCATTGTTTCCATTCGAATGTCAGCACAGGCAGGATAACGTGCATAACCTCCAAGAAATTTACTGTCATTTGACAGTACAGATAATTGTTGCCAGAAGAACTTCTGACTTTGATAGTACATGTGGATAAATATTTAAAATCTCAAGTGTTGTTAAGACCTTCCATGTACTTAATTAAAAATGAAATTGGATATATAGGTACATAAAAATTACTAAGTTCCATTTTTTATTCTGCTTAAATATGGCAACTTTGTATTTGAGCTTGTTTTGTCGTATTTTGTAACCTAAAAGTATTTGGTAACCATAACCTGAAATGTAAACCTCATTTAAACACAACAAAGTAATTTTACACAGCTAAATTGCAGAAACCATCATGGCCAACCTTCATGCCAAAAAGATGTGAACAGAGTATACAATACATGCAATATATTTTTCTGTCAAAATTTGATTAATTGTTAAAATGTTCACTGAGTTACTCATTTTTATTCATTATTTATCCTCAAAAATAGCATTTTTCTACTACCGGGAGTAGAAGGTTGTTTCTATAGCATAAAAATTGTGACAGAAGTATAACATTTACTCCCTAGAGACTAAATAAGACAAAAATTTCCCTAGGGAGTTTTCATTATGACTGACACAACAATTATGTCAAATTCGAGGTTAGCAGGTTAGGTTTTGCGTCAGTTTGTGTTAAAACTGACGCAAAACCTAACCTGATAACCTCGAATTTCACATAATTGTGAGCTCTTGTCATAATGACTTACAGTGCCACCAACTTTAAAATTTACCATAGGCTACTAACTTTAAAATAATTGTAACTAAAATGTCATAAATGACGTTTATCTACTCCTACTGTACAATGACCATTCATAATTCACAGTTTGCAGCCAATCATAAAATTCTATTTTCATTATTCAATAGTTTGCAAGTTGCAACCAATCAGAAAATTATATTTTCATTACTCAATAGGTTGTAGCCAATCACAAAATTCATTCTTATTATTCAACGACTTTGAAGTTAACAGCTGTCACAAATGTCATAATTGGGAAATATGAACACAAGACTCCTATTGCATTGGAGTAGATAAAATATCGTATTATATTCGCGATTATGGCCATTATTCACTCAGATGACTTGCACCACGCGCCTTCGGCTTGTGGCGCAAATGTCATCTTCGTGAATAATGGCTGTCATAATCGCTCATATAATAATATACTATTAAAAAATACAGGCTTTTTGTTTTACATCTTCTTGCAATGTGAAATAGTTATTTACTATACATGTGGGATAACAGCATCATTAATATACGTGTGTGTAAGTTACAAAGGAGTGCGTAGCACGAGTTATGTAAGCACACAAGTAAATTAATGATGTATTATCACACATGTATTGTACAAAATGTTATCTACGACTGCCTAAAATTGAGAAAAATGCATTAAGAGAAATGTCAGATCTGTCATTTTCAAAAATATTTTAGTAGGCAAATGTCATTATGTCATTCATTTTACACTATATCAGTTACGTAATGAAGTCATTACACAACTCAGTTGCGTAATGAAACCATTACATAACTGAGTGGTGTAATGAGCCCTCGAGTCAGAAATTGCACCTCAGCAAAATAACGCATTTCTCTCCCTCATTGCATAATCTACTATTAGGCTATTTAAATATTCTTAAAGTATTTAAATATTATAAAATGATGACGTATTGGCAGTTTAAAATTACGCAAAAAGTATTTACTAGTTGGAAATATATTTCTTGAAGTAATAATAGTATATTACATACCATGTGAAACTTCAATGCAGAAATCAATCCAGATATATAAGTTCAAAATTGGACCATATCGGGAAGAAATATAGCTAGAAACAGATACAGTTCGTAGGGAACTGCTGCATGAAACAAATAAACTGCTCAAGTACAGGTCTAAAGAGTAGCTTCAGCACTGCGGAAACAGGTTGACCTTTCGCCAAAACCAAATAGCGCATGAAGGTGCTCGGGACCTTAGCAACAACTTTGCCCCCTTTCAAAATTTCGATATCTGTAGCCGTTCGAAAGTTACAGGCGATCCAGACAGACACACAGACAGACGGACGGACAAACCGTTCGCATAAGTACGCTGAAGCTACTAATAAAGGAAGTTAAAACACAGGATTACTTAAAACTGTGAGTAAAAATCCATCTGAATAGAAAGTTTAAAGGTTATGTTTGCTAGCACTAAGTACTGAATTTGCATGCAATAAAGAGATAAGAACAGGAAACACAAATTTAAGGCGTAAGGATCCTACGCTCGATCGAGTTGGGATAGGCAACCAAACATACGTGAACAAAGTAGGGAAGGCTGCATAATCACAAAACCAGGAATTTTTAAAGAATGGATTCGGATGAATACCTTACCGA
Source organism: Agriotes lineatus (assembly GCA_940337035.1). Taxonomy (NCBI): domain Eukaryota; kingdom Metazoa; phylum Arthropoda; class Insecta; order Coleoptera; family Elateridae; genus Agriotes; species Agriotes lineatus. The sequence goes on from CALNHX010001692.1 coordinate 200,370, forward strand.
CGAGGGGAAAAGAAAGAAAGATCACACAGAAAATGTATTCAAGAGATCCAGGAAGGCAAGCAGGACCCCGACAAAAGGAGCGGAACCCCAGGAGAGTACGAAAGACCAAATGGATGAGATGATGGACCTAATGAAAAATTTAGCACGAGACATAAAAGACAAAAAAAGAACAAAACAATAATAATGTAGAGACAAGAATACTGCAAGAAGAAATAAAAAAATTAAGAAAGGAACAAAAAGAGTTCAAAGAGGAAATAAGGGAGCTAAAGTACACAAATGAGAAAGCAATGAAAGAAATTGAGGGATTAAAACAGGAAGTGGTGAGAGCAACTGAGAGAATTGGAAAACTGGAGGGCGAAAAGAGGAGAAAGAACATAATTATCCAGGGGATAGAAACCGTAGCAACCAACCCTAAAATGTTAAAAGAGGAAATAGAGGGATTCATAGAAAGGGAACTAGGACTAACACTGAAAGCGGAATCTGCAAGGAAACTAGGAGATAAAACGTGTCTTCTAGAACTAAACAGTAAAGAAGATAAGAATAGGGTCATGGTCAACAAGAATAAACTTCGTAACTACCAACATAAAGTGTATATAAATGACGACTTATCAATAGAGGAAAGAAAGATACAGGCAACAATAAGAAAACAAGCTAAAGAAGAAACAGCAAAAGGAAAAAGAGTAAAAGTTGGCTATCAGAAACTGATAAGCGACAAAGAGATTTGGTTCTGGAACAGGGATGCACGAAAACTAGAGAAAAGACTAACAGCCCAGGATTTGCCAAAAAACGATTAACAGGAAAACAGTCAGGACGGGACAAAGGGAAGACGACTAACGCAACGGTAAAGGGAGAAAACGAAAATAAATGGCATAAAATAGGGACATGGAATATTAGGAGCTTAAATGGAAAGGAAAAGGAACTCATACAAGAAATAAAGAAGTATAACATGGAAATACTGACAATTACAGAGACAAAAAAGAAAGGGACAGGAGAAATGAATATAGAAGGTTACGGATTACTATACATCCGACGCCTGAGAGGGCAGAAGGAGCCGTGAAAGAAGAAGAAGAAGGATTACTATACAGCGGAGTAGAAATGGATAAAAGAGCCGAAGCAGGAGTAGGATGCGTGATCAGCCCACAATATATGAAGAAACTAATGGAATGGAAAGCAGTAAGCCAAAGAACGATGAAAGTAACATTTAAAGGAAGTGATGCTGAGAAAATGGATATAATAATAGTATATGGACCGGGAGAAAATGACTCGAAGGCAGAAAAGGAGAAATTTTGGAGTGAGCTGCAAATGGTATATGATGAAACTGACAATCCTACTATAATCACAGGGGACTTCAATGGAAGAATAGGGAATGATACTGCAGGAAGACAGGAAGTAATGGGCAGACATGGAGAAACAACAAGAAACACGAATGGAGAGAAATTAATTGACTTCTGCATACAGAATGGACTAGTGATACTAAACTCCTTCTACCAACACAAGGATTGTCACAAATACACTAGGGAGGAACCAGGAAGAAATGAAAAATCAATTATAGACTACGTCATAACGGAGAAAATAAACAGAAGAACTATACATGATGTAAGAGTCTATCGAGGGGCCGAATTATCGACAGATCATTACTTACTAGGTGCGAGACTAAAAATTAATGAGATTAATGAGAAAGAGAAGGTAGTTGGAGAATCACACAAAAAAGAAATAAAGACCATTAAGATTTATAAACTACAAGATCAAAAGATAAGACAGGAATACGAAGAATGGGTCACTAAGGGAATACAAGAAGCAACAGATGAACTTCAGGAAATGACCATAGAGGGAAAATGGGGAAAATACAAGGAAATTATCTATAAGGCGGGAATTAAAGCATGTGGAATAATGGTAGCAGGAGGATCAAAGAAGAGAACAAGTTGGTGGAGTGAGGAAATCAAAAACATCATACAAATAAAAAAGAATATGTGGAGAGCATACCTGCAACTAAGAAGCGAAGAATCCTATGAAAGGTACAAAATAGCAAGGCGCGAGGCAAAAGAAAAGATTAAAATAGCCAAAGCCAAAGAAAGGGAAGAATTTGGGACTAAGATGGAAAAAGATAGTAGAACAAACCAGAAGTTATTTTATAGAGTACTCAAGAATATGAGAAACAAAGGAAAAAAACTTGGGACGGGACAGATCATGGACAAAAAGGGAACGATAATTACCGAGGACAACAAAATAATGGAAAGGTGGAAGCAATATTACCAGGAAATGTTAGAAGGAGTAGATGTGATAGAAGATGAAACAGAAACGGAAGAAAGTAATGCAATAAATACAGGAAAAGGGAATGACAATATACAACAACTAGAAGAAAGCGATGACATACAACTGGATGAAGTAAAGAAAGCGATAGGAAAATTGAAGAATGGGAAAGCACCAGGAGTAGATGGGCTGAAATCAGAATTATTCAAATACATGGGAAAGGATGGAATGACGATCCTACATGGAATTATGAAAGAAGCATGGGCAACAGTAACAGTACCCAAAGATTGGCAAACATCAGTAATAATTCCAATATTTAAAAATCTGGTGTGATACACTCACACAACTTCCTTTTACAGTGATCTTATAATTAGTCAAAAATTTCATTTTTAATTTTTAACCATTTGTTAAAAATTTTCAAAAATTACAAATTCTACAAAAACGGTACAAAATCGAGTGTTAGTTGAAGAGACAAATTTTCTCTAGAATTTTAAGGTGAATTCAAAAATGTAATAATATACCGGGTGTTTTATTTAAAATAGGAGTTAATAAAAAAATAGAAAAAAAAACAAAAGAAACCCACTTTAGAAGTATTCAACTGGAAAATCACCTATCTCACATCAATACACATTAAAAATGTAAGAAAAATGTAAAGTATAAAAAAAATCGTTTGAGCCGTTTTTGAAAAAATCGAAAAAAACTGAAAAATCACAAGAGTAAACACCTACTTCCGGTTGGGATGGAAAAAGATAGTAGAACAAACCAGAAGTTATTTTATAGAGTACTCAAGAATATGAGAAACAAAGGAAAAAAACTTGGGACGGGACAGATCATGGACAAAAAGGGAACGATAATTACCGAGGACAACAAAATAATGGAAAGGTGGAAGCAATATTACCAGGAAATGTTAGAAGGAGTAGATGTGATAGAAGATGAAACAGAAACGGAAGAAAGTAATGCAATAAATACAGGAAAAGGCAATGACAATATACAACAACTAGAAGAAAGCGATGACATACAACTGGATGAAGTAAAGAAAGCGATAGGAAAATTGAAGAATGGGAAAGCACCAGGAGTAGATGGGCTGAAATCAGAATTATTCAAATACATGGGAAAGGATGGAATGACGATCCTACATGGAATTATGAAAGAAGCATGGGCAACAGTAACAGTACCCAAAGATTGGCAAACATCAGTAATAATTCCAATATTTAAAAATCTGGTGTGATACACTCACACAACTTCCTTTTACAGTGATCTTATAATTAGTCAAAAATTTCATTTTTAATTTTTAACCATTTGTTAAAAATTTTCAAAAATTACAAATTCTACAAAAACGGTACAAAATCGAGTGTTAGTTGAAGAGACAAATTTTCTCTAGAATTTTAAGGTGAATTCAAAAATGTAATAATATACCGGGTGTTTTATTTAAAATAGGAGTTAATAAAAAAATAGAAAAAAAAACAAAAGAAACCCACTTTAGAAGTATTCAACTGGAAAATCACCTATCTCACATCAATACACATTAAAAATGTAAGAAAAATGTAAAGTATAAAAAAAATCGTTAGAGCCGTTTTTGAAAAAATCGAAAAAAACTGAAAAATCACAAGAGTAAACACCTACTTCCGGTTATGCGATTTTCTTCAAAAGCTTGCTGTCTCATCTACATAGTACACAAAACTTATATATGAAGTTTCAATGCCATACCTCTTTTCGTTTTTGAGATATTCTGTTCACAGACAGACAGACACACAGACAGACAGACAGACAGACACACATACACACAGACCAATGAAAAAAAATATGTTTTTTGGGATCAGGGGACTCTAAAACGTGAAGATCTGTTGAAAACTCAATTTCGAATTTTTGGGGTGAATCCAATACTTCCTTTATAGTAGTAAAAGGAAGTAAAAAGGGAAACCAAAGGGATTGCTCAAATTATCGTGGAATTTCATTAATTTGCACAGCCAGTAAGATATACGAGATCATACTGGAAAACAGACTAAGAAAGTTGGTAGAAGATAAACTACATGGAGCGCAAAGTGGATTTAGACCGGGGCACTGCACCCAAGATCATATTTTCACAATCAGGAACGTGATAGAGAAAACGCTACCATACAATAAAGAAGTATATATATGCCTGGTTGATCTGGAAAAGGCCTTTGACAAGGTGGCAAGACATAAACTATGGGAGACACTAGAGAGAAACAAGATTAATAATAAATTGATAGGAGCTATTAAATCGCTATACCAAAAAACAGAAAATGTAGTAAGGAAAGACAATCTAGAGACAAAGAAATTTAGGACAATGCAAGGAGTCAGACAAGGGGGCAATCTTAGTCCACTGCTCTTTATCATCTTCATGGACGAAATTATAAGAAATGTCAACAGTAGAAGCAAGAAGATGATGGTGGGATACCACAAACTGGAACCGGTGAAGGTGGGAGATTGTGTGTTTGCAGACGACGTCGCAATAATGACTAGTACGGAGGAAAGCTTACAATTTAATGTTAACCTATGGGCAGAGGAGCTAGAAAGAAAAGAAATGAAAATAAACATTAACAAGACAAAAGTAATAGTGATAACAAACAACAAGGAAAAGAGAGTCAGCCTAACAATCAACAACCAGACAGTGGACCAAGTCGAAAACATAAAGTATCTTGGAATAACCATAGACAGAGCCGGCAAAATGGAAGAAGAAATTAACAACAGAATTACGCAAACGACAAAATTGTTCCACGGGATTAACAGAGGATTTATTAATAAAAACGAAATTAGTAATAAAACAAAAATGACAATTTACAAAACCATTTATCTACCGACTTTACTATATGGAAGTGAAACATGGGTACTAACCGAAAAGTTGCACAAGAAAATACAAGTATTAGAAATGAAGTATCTAAGGAAGGTGGCAAAAGTAACGATAATGGACAAAATAAGGAATGAAGACATAAGAGAAAGACTGAAAATAGAGAGTGCTAGAAAGTATGTAGAGAGGGCACAATTACGGTGGTGGGGACACATGAAAAGATTACCTGAAGAAAGACAAGTTAGGAAAGTATGGGAAGCAAAGGCTACAGGCAGAAGAAAGAAGGGCAGACCAAGTAAGATATGGGATAAAGAAATAGGGGAAATATTGAATAACAGAGGTTTAACTTGGAATGAGGCCGAAATTATAGCGAGAAATAGGAGTAATTGGAGAGCAGTGACGAAGTAAAGTAGAAAAGAAGGAAATGGTACAAAAGGAAGTTACAAGTGAAGTGAAGTGAAAGGGCAAAATACTTTTTAGTTAATTATAAAACGGGAAGCAGGCAGTGAAATTAAAATTACTAAGTGTTCAGTAAGATAAGAGTTTGTTTTACTATAGGATTTTATTTGTTTTTTACGAGTTCACATTTTTTTTTCTATGTATTATTTTTATTTATTTTATTTATTTTTTTCTCTTCTTTTTACATCTTTCATTTATACTTTTATTTATGTATTAATTGTAAAAACGAATATTTGAGTTCTGTAATGAAAAGTTACACCCTCTACACTTAAAAGTAGAAGAGGGATAGATTATATATATATATATATATATATATACATACCGAGTTGGAAAGTGTTTTATTCCTGTCGAGAGATTAAGTAGTTAACCGAGACGCGTAGCGTCGAGGTCAACTTTATCTTGAGACAGGAATGAAACTTTTCACCGTGGTATGTATACTTTTTTATTCGCAACCACTTTATTCTAAACAATAATTGGAAAAATTATTATATTATGATACGACAGGTTGTGACGCGCATGAATGGATCAACGAGATTCCCAGTGTGCCTACCTACTTAGCGTACGGGAACGAATCGCGCATGAATGGATCAACGAGATTTCCATTGTCCCTACCTACACAGCGGTCGGGAATGGATTCATTTCCGACCGGTTGGAAAGTTACAAGTTGGGAATAGCTCATTTTCCAACTTTTTAAGTCAGTAATGATCTTATTACATAAATGGTCGCGAATAAAGGTAATTAAATACCTTTGAGAGTATTTAACTACTTTTATTTCTTAAAAAAATATATTTCTAACTAGTAAATACTTTTTGCATAATTTTAAACGTCTTTTAGGGCATCATTTGAGCTATTCTGGCATTATTAGGCATTACACGTTGGAATTCACACTATGAATCCGTAATCCAAATTTTAGCAAAAAAATACTTTGGGTTTTTAATAATCCATGTAAAATGTTATGCCATCTGTACTACTTGGCTTACTACAATAATTTTTATAAGTATTTAAATGAAAGGAAATTATGAACTTTAAATTTAGTTTTGAAAAATTGTTAAACTGCTAAAAAGATTATAAATGCTGCATTACTATTTAAATACTTCACAAGTCTTTTTACATTTTAGTGATATCTAAAAACGAAAAGTTTTTAAATAATTTTGAAATAAAATACTTTTAAAAGATTTAAATACTTTTAACGTATTTAATTACTTTTATAAAAGTATTTAACTATTAGATATTATAGATATTTAGTATTTAACTACTTTTTGGTCATAAAACGAGTCATAAAAATTCTTTAGTATTTAAATATATTCGATTTTCATAAAGTATTTAGTATTTAGTAGTTAAATACTCTTTAAAAGTATTTGGCCACCTCTGACCCCAGGATTATATTTTTTGGGGTAAATGTAAATATGGATTTTTTATGTTGTTTTTTGCTCAAGAACCAAAATTTGTAATATAAAACGTAAAGGATAAAATCCTATTAAGCCAAAAATAAAAAACTATTATCCAACTTACCGTGTTTACACTAGCGGGAATCTCTTAACAGAACTCTGCAAAACTGAATTTCAGACAAAACAAGGCACTGATGTTGACTCTGACTTATTTGGCCACAGACTTCTGCTTGGTGCAACAAAAACTGCCCTTAACTAGATAAAAGGCGGGAAACAAAACCAGTGTTGCCAATTTGGGCCATAGTTCTAATTGAACTAAGAAAAAGTCATCGTTTCCATTTACCCCTATTCACATTTACCTCAGCTGACCCTAATTGTTTCCTTTTGGTATTTTACATACCCCTAATAAATTCAACTATTCTTCAGATATGTCAATTTGAACACAAACATCTGGTGTGATATACACACAACTTCCTTTTACAGTGATATAATTAGTCAAAAATGTTCAAAAATTATAAATTCTACAGAAATCATACAAAATAGATAATTGAAAAACAAATTTTCACATATAATCTCATAAGAGCATTAATTCTTTCCGGAATATTGTGTATGTGAAAGTTGTAGGTACATTGCTAAAATATTTTTGGTTATACAGGGTGGCTCAAAAAAGCGTGGTGAATCAAACTTACTTTTTTTAAATGGAATGCCCTATATTTGGATTGCTTAAAAGTTTCTCATTGAAATACTCATCATTTTTATATAAAGTTGTGTGGGTCTAACTTCAACCGTTTACGAGATATTAACGATTTTCTTCAAAAAAATGCAACTTCAGGCGGCTACTGTAAGCATCAAAAAACAATTGAATGAAGCAAAACGTTACCAAAATATTATGATTTTTATGAACTACCTTTCAAGTGTAAAATGGTGGATCTGGGTATTAATGCTATACAAGGTGTTCAACATTTGCAAATTTAATAATTTAGATTTTTTTCAAATGAAACACCCTGTATATTTTTATATTTCTGAAAAACCCTTTTAATGAGCTTTCTTTTGATATGTTATTGATACCTCTAAATTCAACTGTTTTTCAGATATGCATGTTTGAACATTAACGATAATTTAAGCCTCAAAGATGCGTTATTTCAAGGATCAACAACAAACGCCGTTAAAATAATGATTTAAACACTTGAGCTCTCCAAAAATGAAAACGCAAAACCTGGTTTAGAAAATATAAATGCAGTCAGTGACGTCAGTGTTGATAGAAGAAATAATAAACACGAAAAAACGATAAATGCAGGAATAAATTAATTTCAAGGTCAAATAAAATCAAATTTAAAAAAAAATAGAAGCCAGTACACCAACATGCTATACCTAATTACATTAAATGTTCAAATTGTTCTCTTTTCTGTCTCTGAGTATTAAAGCTGTACAGAGAACTCATAATCAGTAAATATAATTATTTCGATTTATTTAAATGGAACACCCTGTATATCCCTGTATTTTTGAAAAGTACTTATAATGAGCTTTCTTCGTACATTTCATTTCCTATCCCTAAATTCAATCGCTTTTCAGATTTAATTTTCTCCTGCTTTTTTTCGTTTTTCCGTATTTATTACTTCTAGTTTTAAGTAGTGGCTGGATTTTTGTTTCCTAAAGTTGGTTTTATCTTTTTTATGTTGAGAAACCAAATGCTTAGGGCCGATTTCATAATCAATTTTAAAGTTTCATTTAACTAAAGTGTCTAATGTCACTTTAGTTAAATGAAGCTTTAAAATTGATTATGAAATCCTTTAGATCATTATTTTAATGACGTTTGTTATCCCTTTAAATAAAGCATCTTAAGGGGCTTAAATTGGTTTTTATGTTCAAACACGCATATCTGAAAAACAGTTGAATTTAGAGGTATCAAGTAACATATCAAAAGAAAGCTCATTAAAAGGGCTTTCCAGAAATACAAAAATATACAGGGTGTTCCATTTGAAAAAAAATATAAAGTTGCAAAAAACGTTCACAATTGACAAGAGCTTTTCAAAATACAAAATATAAATGGAAATTATTACATTTGCAAATATTAAGCACCGTGTATAGCATTAATACCCAGATCCACCATTTTACACTTGCAAGGTAGTTCCCAAAAATCATAATTTTTTGGTAACGTTTTCCTTAATTCAATTGTTTTCTGTTGCTTACAGCAGCCGCCTGAAGTTAAGCATTTTTTTGCATAAAATCGTTAACCCATTAAAGCCTGGAAATTTTTTTTTTAAGTCAAATTTAGTAAATTAGAGGTAAGCATGGGTTAAATAAACTGTAAAAGGTATTTTTTATGGAAATTTGTTATTCAGTTAGAATTTTGAGGGTGTTTCCATATGGGACCACTAAGGGGTTTATTGAATAAACTTTTTACTTTCCCATACCCATAGGTATAGGGAAGTCTTGGAATCATAAAAATTTTGGAAATCGAGATTTTCACAGAAATATCCGTTTTGGGCCTCTAGGAACCCAAAAAAGTGGTTTTTAAAAAATGTCTGTCTGTGTGTGGGTGTGTGGGTAGGTGACGCTCCTACAGCCGAAAGTATTGCTCCGATTTTGATGCGCTTTGGAATGCGGGGGTGTATCGAAAATTCATCGACAAAATAAGCTTTTCAAAAAAATCCGAAACCGGAAGCGGAAGTTACGCATGTTTTTTTGGTATCACTGTTTTCGTGATTAAAATTTTGAAAATTTTATCGCGGATAACGATAGAGGATCATAAGACAAATCTGTTAGTTTTTTGCCGAACTCGCTAGGTTTAAAATGAAGGGCGCTATGATTTTTTGAAAATTTTGAGTTTAACGCCCTATTACTCAAAAACGGATGAATCGATTCAATTGATTTTTTTTTTCTGAATAGTATATGAAGGCTAACATGAGGTGATATAAAAAGTGTTTTGAAAAATATTAAGGGGCCTAAATTACAAATTTTCAAAATTTTGGAAATTTTCTAAAAATCATTTCTCAAAAACTGCCCCCAGGAATTTGTTTAAACTTCATACACTGATAGACCCCGAAAAGGGCTATCGATCTGTTTTTTAAATAATCTCATGAATTATCTGTGGCGTCCTCTACGAAGCTTTGAAGTTTGAAAATTTAAACCCCTTTAATTAATAAACAAAACAAGATAGGTAGCTGGGGTTTTCACTGAATTGCTCACTGCATAATGGAGCATATGAATATGCAAAAAAATATTACACTCGTGGATATATGTAAGCGCACCGGCCCCCTCCCCCTCTATTTTTGAAAAATAATTTTTTTATTGTAACGGTTGTTATATTTTTGCGTCAAAGAATCTTTTTCCGCGAAAATAAAAAAATCGATTTTGTATGTCCTAGAAAATATAATTTCCAGGTACTTAGAAAATTTCACCTCGGTGCTACAGCCGTTTTGAGGAAAATAATACATAAACAAGCCGCCACTTGACGCCATCTACAGAAGCTCGGTGGTCATGTTTTGAACTACACATTCTTTTATATTTAAGTGTAAACGCTTATCACGGTGAAGACGTGAGTCATCGAGTTGAAATTTTGATATGTTGTAAAGACTGTTGAATAAAGACGATATGAACAGTTTCCAGTATGGGAAAGTCCAGGGAGGTAGTCACGTCCACTTTTTGTTTCTTTTTCTGTTGTGGGTAGTTTGTTTTTTTCTTTTTGTTAAACAATTATAATGTATACTACATTTTTCTAAAAATGTCTTATTTTTTAGTGTGGAAATTTTTAAAGCATTCAATGTACAA
>CALNHX010001693.1:0-93938 GCA_940337035.1 Agriotes lineatus
ATGTTCTCTGCCGCGTTTTATTCGAATACTGAACTTCTAAACATATCGCATAACATCTATATTTTGAGATATGAATGTACCGTTTTTTCACGAAACGAGTAGTGAATACTACTATTTACTATACGAATATAAAAAATGTACGTTTACATTGCATAAAACAAAAATTACAAATTTAATTTAGAATCTGACACTTCTTGGCACACTAATTGCGTTGTAAAATCTATATAAAATTACAGAAAAACTGAACATATCACCTTTTTGAGTGAAACGAAATGGACTTAATTGCTTAAACTTTATTAGCTAATAAAACATGATTGCGAAATGCTTTGCCAGAAGCTCTTAAATTATACTGCTCTTTGTATATTCATCTTTTCAAAATTACTTCAGTTTCAGAAGAAATTGTTCTATCTTGTGGTTTTAATGGTAAATCTGTAAATGCAGTATTAAAAATGTACCAAAGAAGGTGCAGGCACTGCAGGTTGCTTTTAATAGTCTTCGCCTAGAAGAAGTTACTCCGAAACAAAAGTCTTCAAAATGCTAGAGTCCCTATATTAATCGAGTACCGCAATTGATTGCGCTAGTGTTTTGTATTTTGGGAGCAAATATGGCGGATACACTGTAAAATCACGAGACGCTAATCGCAGCAAACATTCCAAATGTAAAACCGTGTAATGTTCCTAGAGGTAGTAAAATCCACCTGCATTAAAAAAGTTTATAACCATATATTTGTACAAAGGTACTAATTTAAGTTATTTGCAGATTTAAGATTTGTGTGTACTTAGTACAAACATTCCTGTGTAATGTAAAAAATGTGTGTAGGCCCTAACAAAAGCATTAATTTTTCTCTCCTTCCATATTACTGGCTCTAGAAATAGGAATATTTGCTGCTACTATCGCCTCGTAACAGCTGTGCGTATGTCAAATAATTCAGTTCGAATTCGAAGTTGTGGTTATACTTCAGTGTTTCTTCGTTTTTTGTGCAAGTTCAGTGCACATTTCATACTTTAAAAATTAACAAGTATTAATTATAGATAGAAAATGCCGGGCTGCTGTGTGCCCTGTTGCAAAAATCGTTCCGAAAACGGGGTTAGATTGTTCTACATACTCCAAGGAACTAATCTGGTTAAAATGTATAAAGGAAAATTGCCCCTTAGAGCAAGTATTTGTGAAGTAAGTTCAGTTTTACTTTTACATTTGCCATTAACGCAAGTGACTTTTATCAATGTGTATCATAATTTTGTTTCAGGCACATTTTAAAGAAAATTAATTTGAATCTGAAAGAATTGACAATAAGAAATTAATTGAAATGGAACTCCATTCCCACCTTTACAGCAACACATATTTACAGCCCTCCTCCAAGAAAAGCGAGAATACGTAATGTTTTTAGCTGAATCTTAACCTTCTGTAAACCCTACTATACAATCACGTGCCAGACATTTAAGTGACTGTGGTAGCTAAGTATGAAATACGAATTATGTAAAGGGTATATTATAATGAAAATTATTTTATAGGTTTCGAAACTGAGGAAGTCTGAGATTTGAGTAGTGCAATTTACAGTTTCGTGGCAGCAGTAAAAGCATTACAATGAGTGTCCTTGCAAAAATTACTGTACAGATGTATTATATTAAAGTGTTATGTTCAAGAGTAAAACGATTACAAACAATTTGCATGTTTCTGTTTAGTATAAATTATAGTCATTTACTTAAATTCATTTCTTAACCCTTCAGTACCCGTTTACGGTCTGTGAGACCGAGCAAACACATGATGCAGTATATTACTTAATGTGCTAGCGTTAGTTTACCGCCCATTTCACTACCTTCCTATATATTGCCATTGAAGATCCGTATGTAGTTTTGAGTTCGTGCGTGCAGTGGTTTAAAAGTTATTTATAATTTCGGTTTCAGAGACCGAAGCGGGTACCCGAGTTGTTTTTATTTTTACCTTTGATATACGACCAATGTGAGGAGAAGGAAATATTTTCTGCATTTTTAGTAACACTGTTATACCAAAACATTACTATAGTCATGGCAGATTTTATGAGAAAAAACAGGCGCGACTTGAAAAAGACGATGCGAGATATAATAGCGGAGGAGGATGTCGACAACGCGTTTTATGATGATGTGCCATCGTCTGACGAAGATAATTTATTGGAAACTAGGGAAATGAACAGTGACATTGAACAGGAAATATCTGATTATGAAGACGCTAGTGAACAAGAAACTAATGCCATAAGATATTTTTATGGAGGTGGCAGAGGGGCAGGGGTGTCGGACTGCCAGACCGGTGCGGGTACTGATGTCTCAGAATTTTGAACGGGTACTGGAGGGTTAAGATCTATTATCTCAAAAGATTTTTATTTTAAAGGAGCGCCACTAATATCAAATAATTGTGACATAAAAATCCTTGAAAGTAGAATTAGGTAGGTACTACTTATATATATATCATCGTTTAAATATATTGTACTTGCTTGTATACAACTTAAAATCAGTAAACACAGATCTAAACTTCAAACGTAAAAGAATTACTACCTAAAGCTGTAGGTTATGAAATGCTAATTGTTAAAGAAACTAAGTAGTATTATACTCCAGCTTCTTTTTCCCTTGTGTAGTGTAACTCTTTTTCTAATATTATCGTTAATGTGCATATTTGCTTTAAAACATGAAAAATACACTGTAATTGAAAACGTCGCGTCACCTTGTCATTTTAAGTTTCCCGCCTTTTTCTCGGAGCAAATATGGCGGGTTTGCGGTACTCTATTAATATAGGGACTCTACAAAATGCAACCTATAAGCGACACCTCTTTTGCATTTTCATTATTTATGTGTTTTATTTATGTAACTAACCGTCAAAATTTCAAAATTATGTCAAAATCAGAGAGTACTGAGGGCGCCATCCTGTGGGTATCCGTCGAAGGACCGCCAGTTTCAACGCATGCGTACTAAAAATCTGCGGAAAGTGGAGATATGCTCGTGTCCCTACTGAATGTGTAAATATACTGTGGTACCGCCATTAGTCATTTTTTATATCTATTCTTTTCGTACAGTTTTCTCCAACTGCGGATAAAAACAAAAACTAACAAGAATTTGCCTTTACAGCAGTGCCATTACACCAAAAAGAAAATCCCCAAAAACTAGTGTGTTCCTTATTGCACTTGGGAAATGTGTATTTCAGAATTTTCTCACATTCTCACACAAGGAATGAAATGGCGGTACCTTACACTTAGTGTATTAATCTAGTGACCGTATACTTCCTAGCGTAACTGTATAATCTTATATGCAGGTACTCTAGGAGGTCGTAGAGTCCCTGTATATAGGTTAGTAAACTATATACAGGATCTCTAGGAGGTCGCCGCTGCCTGGACCCTCTATTGTGAACCATAGGTTTCAAAATATTCACACAAAATTTGACAATGACGATACGAGATGGCGCATTTAAATATTAGAAATTGCAGAAAGCCGACGATACGATAATAAAGAATAAATCATCCATGACAACAAAATTATGTTAAAATTGATAATTATGTTACTTTATAATTTTTTACCAGAATGCCGAAAAAATTATGTTAGAATCTGATAATTATGTGACGATCGGCAACACTGCGTTGTCTCAACTCTTTATCTAAGATTACTTATACAGTGTGGTCCATTAAGTGTGCAACAAATGGGACATTTTTTTATTAGTTGTACAACCGAAATTTAAATACCGCCACAAGTTAGTGCATGTTCGATAACCATATCAGGTGCATCTAGAATGGCTCCAAGTCAAACAGCGTACAGGGTAGGACAAAAAATATGAAATTCGTTCAAGAATAAAGTGAGGTACCTTATTTAAATGTATATGACAAAATTTTATTGAGAAAAGTTGTTTAGAGTTACAAGTTATACCTCAAATATAAAGTCAGGGCCTCCTATTCGAATCCTTATTATTTTCTGGAAAATTTTGCATTAGAATTTGAAATAAAATTGTAGGCTTCAATTGTAAGTTTTTTCACATGTAAATTATTATTAGTAAAGCATTTGCCTTGTTAAAAAGAATATTTGCGAAATTGTAAAGTTCTGTTAAATATCGTTGCGACAAACATATAAATCCAAGTAAATTTTACAAATATGCTTCAAGATGCTAAAAATTATTTAAAAGTGATGTGGCTGTGGCTACTTTAAATACATATAAAATCAGAATAATAAAAGTATATATCATACGGGGCTAATACAAAATTTTCCAAAAAATAATAAAAATTCGAATAGGAAGCCGTGATTTTGTATTTGAACATAATTTTTTATTCTAAACAACTTTTCTCAATAACATTTTGCTATATTTTGGAAGTAAGGGGCCTTTATTCTTTCACCAATTTCATATTTTTTGTCCGGCCCTGTATGCTGTTTGACTTGAAGCCATTCTAAGGGCATCTAAAATGGTTATCGAACATGCACTAACTTTTGGCGATATTAAAATTTCGGTTGTACAACTAATAAAAAAATGTCCCATTTGTTGCACACTTAATGGACCACACCGTATAGGATGAAATTCGGTGCACGGTGCGGTCTATTGCGCATCCGCTGCAAACGAAGTAAGTTTATAGTTCGATCAGCGTGTTACGTCAAAATTTTGTGGGTGCCGCTTGCCGTTATCGTCCCGTAATATTTAAATCAATGTTGTTGCGCCTCGACGATGGTCCAGGTTAATGGTTTATGTTAGTGGTTAGGTCGTGGTAATTTTTTTTAGAGAAGAAATACGAGCTACATTTTTGCGCATGCGCACTAGACCGGACCGTGCACCGAATTTTTACCCTTGTATATGTATAGTGTGACCCATTTGTTCTTGAGCCACCCTGTAAAATCTTTATTTATTTTGCGATTTTAACCTGATTTTTTTTAAATGGTAGAGCTTGGTGAACTGTATTTTTGGAGCCAAAATCGCCACGTTCCTACAAAATCCAAGGCCTACTAGATCAGTGTTTAGCAGTAACATTTCAAGAAATCGTATTAGCGATTTTTTTAGCAAAATCTGGACAGGCCACTGGATTCGTCACCCCTCAAAATGGTACTGTACTAAATTTTATCGAAATCTTTCAAGTATTAACGATTTTATAGCCAAATTAAAAATACACAATACTAAATTTATTCTAAAAGTTATTATGAAAAAATATTTAAATTACTATGGTGATATAAGCATGATCATTCTTATGCCTTGTTTTTACAAATACAAAAAGAAATAGAAATAATAACACAAAACTTAAACAAATAAAATATCTCAGAGTATTCCATTACAAAAACTACAATACTCTTGTCACTTCTACTAATCCACTGTTTATTTCAATGCACTTGTCAATCTTTATACGCACGTTTATAATTACCTTTCGTATTTGTTCCCGAGTAATTTCTGCACAGGCTTGTATTATCCTGGCTCGTAGTTCTTGAAGAATTTGTGGCCTTGATTTGTAAACTTTTTGTTTCAGTAAACCCCAAAGAAAAAAATCAAGGGGCGTTAGATCTGGTGATCTCGGCGGCCACTGAATCAAAGGACTGTTTCGCCCTATCGAACTATTTTAAAAATGTTCATTTAACCATTCTCTTACCAAAATAGCATTATGAATAGAACTTCCATCCAACTGAAACTTTAATTACGAAGATTCTGTAATGGTATATCATCTAATGTGTTCCAAAATACGTTTCCAAGAAAATTTAAAAAGCCATTTGCATTAAAATTACCCTTAAAGAAGAAAAGGCCAATTATTCGGTCATTTAGTATTCCACACCAAACGTTAATTCTTTTGTGAATACTGTCTCTTAGCATTTATGACGAATTCGGGATTATCAGCTGACCAGTGACGGCAATTTTGACTTGAAACTACCCCATTTGTAGTAAATGTGGCTTCATCACTAAATAAAATTTCCATAATAAAGTTAGGATTATTTAGATATTCCCCTTGTAGCCAATAACCATACTCTACTCGTGTTTCCTCATCTCCCACTTCCAACGTATGCAAAATCTTTGGGTTATAAGCCTTTATTTTGTTTATTTCCAGGCATCTTCTAATATTTTCTCTGGGGATATCAAGGTTTAAACTAGCCGTTCTTATACTATCCCGGGAGTTGTTGTTAAAGTATTCCAAAATATGGTCATTATTTCTCAAAATTCCACGACGTCCATTATGCCTGATTCTAAGCAAGTTTTTTGAAACAGCCCGCGTCTCATTGAAAACTCTATCAACCCGTTGTACAGTACTACGACTTACTCGTTTATCTGGGTGTCTATTATTGAATTCTCTCGCAGCTTCTCTTGCCGAACGCACATTATCGCCAACAAGACGTACAATTTCTATTTTGTCTCTTAAAGTTACGTTTTCCATGTTTATTTACACTAGCTGTAATAACTCTCCTACAACTTCATTTGTCACTTTTGACATTAATTAGCTCTTGTTACTTTTGTTTTTTCATGGCTAGCTTTCGTTTTCGAATAAATTTATGAAAATGACGAGTATTTTTTATCTATTCTTAATTTAGTATAGTACCGTTTTGAGGGGTGGCGAATCTAGTTTTTCTAAAAAAATCGCTAATACAAATTCTTGAAATTTTACTACTAAACACTGATCTAGTAGGCCTTGGATTTTATAGAAACGTGGCGGTTTTGGCTCCAAAAATACAGGTCATCAAGCTCTACCATTTAAAAAAAATCCGGTTAAAATCGCACAATAAATAAAGATTTTACAGGGTGGCTCAAGAACAAATAGGTCACACTGTACATACACACCGTAGTAGATACCTCTACCAGTGTAGTTTTCTTAAACGCTTTAAATTAACCAGTTTTTGGCATTGTCAAAGTGACAAGTAATTAAATTCATAGGTTACACATACTAAAAAAGACAACTCTGGCCTTGTATGCTATCATTTATTTTCGGATCAAACATGGCCGCTGACATTTGTGTTGTCTCAACTCTTATATTATACAGTGAATTTATTTTAATGGTTACCATAGCAGTTTGGTTTCCAGGGCAGATTTAACCATACAGGTCACTTCCATGGTTACAAGCGAGACCAATAGATTAGAGAGTTTATTTTACGGCGTAACATACCAATTTAAATTAGGTACCTACTTGCTAATAAGAAACTGTAATTTTGTTACCGGAATGTAGGTATGCAACTAAAAAGTAGGTACCTAGGAACAACTCACAAGTTGTAGTTTTTCTTCAGTTGTACACATTAAGATAACTTTTAGTTGTTTTTTTGACAAGTAATCACTCCTATGTTAACTCGTAAAATAAACACTCTAATCTATTGGTTTCATTTGTAACCATGGAAGTGACCTGTATGATTAAATGATGGCATAGAAACGAAACTCTTATGTTAACCATTAAAATAAGTTCCCTGTATAGGAACTCTAGCAAAAACTATTTTCTTTTCAGGTAAACTACCCTTTTTGTTCATGATACGGCAAAATGTTAATAAGAAAAGTTGTTCAGAATTTCAGGAAAACTTACGTAGGTACCTATGGTTGCATAGAAAACTGGTACAGCTAGTTTTAGGTTGGTTATACAACGTATGAATAATATGTTGGTGGCACTGTAAGTCTGTGTCAAATTCGAGGTTAGCAGGTTAGGTTTTGTGTCAGTTTGTCTCAACTGGGATATCATCCGTACCTGCACTGGAATTTTTCAGGTCCGCAAATATTTCGCTGAGCACTGCATTGGTTATGGGTAGAATTAAAGCAGAATATTCGTCTCCTATGATAAGTGGATTATCAGATTCCTCCTTAAGTTTATGTTCTATGAAAGCAATGTTGTAGTTGGTGTTGTTGGAATATTTTTCGTAGGTCTTAGCAAAGGTTTGCGCTATCTCCTTATTAGTAGCTTCAGCGTACTTATGCGAACGTTTTGTCCGTCCGTCCGTCCGTCCGTCCGTCCGTCTGTCTGTCTGTCTGTCTGGATCGCCTGTAACTTTCGAACGGCTACAGATATCGAAATTTTGAAAGGGGGCAAAGTTGTTGCTAAGATCCCGAGCACCTTCATGCGCTATTTGGTTTTGGCGAAAGGTGGCGATTTTCCACTTTGCAAAATTTCCAAGCATTGTAGCACAGTGGCGGCTTGTCCACTTGGCGCCATCTACAGAAGTTCGGTGGTCACGTTTTGAACTACACATTCTGGGTGCACTATAATACTTAATGTTTTCGCAGTGCTGAAGCTACTCTTTAGACCTGTAGTTGAGCAGTTTATTCCATACTTCGGTCACTGATGTGGATGAATTGATGTTGCTAACATAATTTACCCAAGAGTCTCTCTGGCTTTTCCTGATCGTGTATCTCGCTTTGGCTCTTAGTTTTTTAAAAATTAGTAGATCTTCAACTGTTTTGTGTTTTTTAAATTTTTTGAATGCTTGTTTACTTAGTTTTATAGCCTCTTTGCAGTCCTTGTTCCACCAAGGTACTGCTGTATGTTTGGAGATATGAGATGTTTTTCCAATGGCATGTTCAATAGCGTAGTTTATTATATGAATAAAATTATTTAAATTTCTGTCGATATCTTCATTGTTGTCCAATCTTTGCAGGTTGTCCTCTATTATGTTAGCAAACATTGTCCAGTTAGCGTTAGTTATTCGCCATTTGGTGAGTGGCTTGGAATTGTCCGGTATGTCTCGAATGTTCGTGATTTTTATTGGGAAGTGGTCACTACCATATAAGTCAGGGAGAATTTCCCAATCCCAATTCACTGATAATGCTGGGTCACCTAAGCTTAAGTCTAGGGTTGAAAATTCGCCGGTGAAAGAATTGAATCTTGTTTTCCCGCTGTTATTTAGTAAAAGTAAGTTAGTCTGTTAAATAACGTCGGCGATAATTTTGCCTCGAGGGTTAGTGTGACTGCTTCCCCATATTATATTATGTCCGTTAAAATCTCCAACAATAATGCGTGGTATCTGAATTTGATTAATGAGTGCTGTTAAGACTCGACTACTAATCTCTTGGTTGGGCGGGATATACAAACTGCATATATGAATTTTATTAGGAATATGAGCTGCCACTGCAATCGCTTCAAGATCAGTATTAACTTGGAATTGCTGTGCTTCAATGTTGTTTTTAACAAAAATAGCTACTCCGCCACTTGCTCTTTCTGGATTGTTTCTATTACGAGAGAAACATTTGTATTGCTTAAGACCGTGTGTTTTATTATTCCGGAAGTGAGTTTCCTGGAGACAGATAACGCTAGGTTTTTGGTCGTATATGAGTAAATTTAACATTTCTAAGTGTGAATAATATCCGTTAATGTTCCACTGTACAATTTGGTTTTTAGTAGCCATTGGAAATATAAACAGCATGCAATGGTACACTATGTTAAAGCTGTCTTAGTACGTGTCTTGGGATGAGTCACTTTCTAACTCTAGTGGTTGTATGTCGAGATGGTTCAATAATTTCTTCCTCAGTTTTGTGCAACGAGTTTTAATACTTCTTTCGGTAAAGTAAGGATATATTTTCTGTAGCATTACTATTAGTGCTTGAAGATTCTCCGTGTTATTAAATACAATAGTTATGGGTTCTGCACAGTGGCGTAACTATCATATGTGCACGAAGAACCTCGGCGCCGAATCGATATAGGCGCCGCGGTAGCGGAGTTTTTAGTGAAAATAAAAGTTTTCCTAGAATAGTGGTTCAAAGCGGCAACAGACTATGATACGTGAGCGCCACTGGGCTCTTTTGAGTCCGCAGTCTTTTCTCCTTTTGAGTAGATTAGAAGTTCCAGCTCTAGTGTGTGTTTGTGATTTTTAGATTTCATAGTGCATAGTGCATAGTAACATACTATAAATTAAAAATTTTAAACCGCAAATTTCTGACGATTGCCTCAGATACAGAGGTCATAGAGAGTGCCAAATTACTTCAAACTACGTATGAAACTGATATCGATAACGGCTACTAAAGCAAATTGTACAATTTCGAAGTGGGAGAAAAATGTCTGTCTAATCACACATCATTGGCTAGCTTTTCAGATTTGTATACAGCTTATATCCTATTTTTTCCATCCCGTCACTATAGCCTCCACTGAGAGATCTTTTTCTAAATCAAAAATTATTAAAAACGTTTTGCTAAGTAAGATGAGCCAAATACGCCTAAAGAGTATTGCATTACTGAGTATCGGGAAAGTAAGAGCCAGTACTCTTGCTTTAATTCACTGATAGATATGTTAGCTTTAGCAAAGTTTCGCAAAAGAAAATTTAATTAAGGTGCTATACCTACATATTTATATATCTATATATTTTATTTTTCTTGTGAATTATTTAAATTTGTATTCCTTTTATGTGGTTTTTGTTTTTGTATTTTCATATGTACTTTATGTACTATATACAGCAGACCCTCCTACTACACCCAATACCGTGATTGGTACCTTCGCTGATGACACAGCTATTCTTGCAAGCCATGAAAATCCTGAAACTGCTACTTCTTACCTACAAGACCATCTGAACATAATGCAAACCTGGACCAACAAATGGAAAATTAAAATCAACGAAACAAGATCGACACAGGTAACATTCACCTTAAGAAAGGGTCAATGTCCTCCAGTCACCATCAATGACGCCGTCATCACACAATCTTCCTCAGTGCGATATCTAGGGCTACACCTAGACGAAAAACTTACCTGAAGGGAACACATAACAAAAAAGAGAAAGCAAATAGATCTGAGATTCAAGGAGTTATGCTGGCCACTCGGAAGAAGATCACGCCTATCACTCGAAGAGAAAATTCTACTATATAAAGTAATAATAAAACCGATATGGACGTACGGCGTTGAATTGTGAGTTTGTGCCAGCAAATCAAATATTTCCATCTTTCAAAGATCCCAATCCAAAATCCTACGTGAACTAACAAACGCTCCCTGGTATGTGTCCAATCAAACGCTACATGACGACCTTCGCATTCCATTTATCACTGAGGTCATACAAGAACGAAGCAACAAACATCATGACAGACTTACAACACACAGAATAGTTATTTACCTAACAAGTTCGGGAAAATTCTTCCCGAAAGAGGTAGGTACAATGTTTTTTGTAACGAATAACTCAAAATATTTGAAAAAGTTAAAAAAATATTATTTAGTGTTTTACAACTTTACTGAGTTGGCAGCACAAATTACTAAATTTTTATACGTATCCTAGCACCTGTTAGCTTTTGTTGACGTTTACAGCGCCCCTGGAACACACAATTGCCATAGTTTTTGTGGAAAAGTAAAAAACACCCCGGAAAAGTCATTTTCGGCGCATCGGGAATGATCGGGAAATATGAATTTTGAAATCATGAGTGCAAAAATCCTCTTATACGTCCGCTTTTACATCCCCAAGGCAACAGAAGGTTTAAGCGTCATTGGCCAAACGACAACAGATGAAAAACATGAGGACTCCTCACTGGAAGCGGCCTCATCCTGACATACAAGGATTTTTAGTTTAAGGTCCTATGCTAGCACATTAGCCTATAGAATAATTTGTTCTGATTGCTAATTAAAGTATAATAAAAAAATATATATTTTTATGTTTCATGTTATATTTGGCGAGTGTTTGATGTAATGGTAAAAACCGTTCTACTTTATGGGTTGGAATCGTGGACGGTTACAGAACTGGTAAAGCAGAAATTGCAAGTGTTTGGTGACCAGTCATTATTTCGAACAAAGATCTTTGGGGCCTAACAAATCAGGTGGACATTAATATAGAAATTAGGAGAAGAAAATATGGATGGTTAGCGCATACGTTGCGAAAAAATGAAACTGAAATTTGCAGAAAATGTTTGATTGGAACCTTTACGGTTTCAGAAACAGAGGACGCCCACGTAAAACGTGGAGGTGAACTGTAAAACAAGAGACAGGAAAGTCTATAGCATAAGTGATCCAAATAGCAACGGAAAATGACAATTGGAGAAAATATACGAATACTCTATGTCCCAATAGGGAATATTGGGATTATTATTATTATTATTATTATTATTATTACTATTATTATGTTATATTTAATAAAAGATTGAAACATCTAAATTTTGCAGTAAGTAACCTTTCATGTTAAGAAAAGAGCTTATTAATTTTCTTTTAAATTTAAAGTGTTGCATGACCAAAAATTACCTCCCCCCCCCTCTTTTTTCTAAAACTTATTGTCTATAGCGGCTATAATTTATTCTTGCACACCGGCGCCAAACCGTCTTGTTACGCCACTGGTTCTGCAGCACCGTGAACATTTTCGAATAAATCAACAATTTGGTTGTAATTGAGAATGAACGGGGGAGAATGTGATTCAATGAAGTCTTTGGTAGGTTCTAGAAGCTCTGCTGCTGGAAGTATTTTACTTGAAGATCCGGAATTATTCGATTTTTTTAGTTGGTTGGTTTCGGGTTTTGTAAACATGTCGCTTGTATTTGCAAGATTTTTAGAAGGAATATCTATAGGTGGTGACAGTGTTTCTGAGAATGGTCTTTTGACTGAGTTCTGACAACTAGCATCCATTGGTTCTATTTCATTAGCGAGGGTTAATGATTCTGTTGTGGTTTCTTCTGGGTTATTGACTTCAGGTGTTTGCTCTTGCGAGATGTTTGGACAGAGCACTGCAAGATGTCCTGGTTTCTTGCATTTGAAGCAGGATAACAAATCTTGCGATAGGAAAATGCGGTAGGAGGTATTATCATAGGATACGAGGATTGATTCTGGAATATTGGGGCTCAACGTTGGAGTAAAAAATACTTGACGCCGGAAGCTAAATATGTGGCTGTACTCGGGCTTAGACACGCCTACTTTTAGAAATGTGATTGGTGACACTAGCTTTATCCCAGTTTTTGTAACTCTATTTCTAAAGCTTTGCTCGGAATCGTGGGACATACGTTGGACATTACTATGCGTTCTGCTGGTGTGATAAGTCTGCGTGCGATGAATGTTTGACCAGTAATTTGAATAGCACCTTGCTGGGCCATGAAATCGTTAACTAATGCTGTGCTACTTAGGTAGACACATATGCGATTATTTGATATCCTTGATGAAAATATAATGTTCTTCGGACCGATAATGGTGCCTAGACCAAATATGTATTCTAGTAGTTTAATGCCATCGCTGGCCTGTTCTTTGGTTGGGAATTGGTGTTTTGTTAATGCGGTAGAATACGATTTGGATCCAAGAGAGAACTCAGTAGTTGATAGGTTTTGGGTACTCCTGTAGTCAGGAGACCCTGTCTGGTTATCACTCATTTTTATGTTTAAAGTTCGATGTTATCTGCGTGATTATCTATGCAGTCAGCACAGCGGATATAACGCGCGCGATTAGGGCCAGCGCGTCTTCACCAATGTGTATAGCGCGTGTAATAATCGGTCGAATTCCCGTTAGAATTACTCTTAAAATTAAGGATTTAGACTGTACTTACAGTATAATTCGTCTAAAGTGACAATTTAAGGATAAGCACTTCACACAATTGTATTTGATAACAGTGATTGCACTTTACGCCGTATTCAAATCTAGAGCCGGGTGCCGTCTTGTTAGCACGTTGCCGGTCTAAACCTTAATCACTATCAAATTCCTCTGTAGTTATTACAGTCCCGGGTATTTCCCTTTTTGGGTTTGGTACTATCACTTCTTTTGTCCAGTCTTCCGGTACCACTCCTTCGTTCCACTCTCTATTACAGATCAATAGGAGGAATTTTTTCCTTGTTTTTTTAGAATTTCTGAGGTTTTTCTGTCATGCCCGGGTGCTTTAATTTTTTTCAATGCGTCGATGGCCTCTACTAGTTCCTGCTCCGTTATTGGTTCTTATTCTGCACTCTCGTTTTGTTTCATCTCTGCAGTTAATCTTTCACTTGGTATATTTTTTATTACATTTGTATATAATAATTCTTGAAAATACTGTTTCCACCTTTCCATTAGTTCTTCCTCATCTGTTATGTTTTCCCCTTCTTTGTTCATTATAGTTGTATGTTAGTTTTTCTTATATTTTCTGGTATTTTCAGTTTTTTATAGAATAGTTTTTGATTTTCTTTTCGGTGCCTTTCCATTTTTTTCTTCGAATTTACTCCAGCTTTTCTCCTTTGCTTCTTTTACTAGGATTTTCCCTTTGTTTCTTTGCTCTTTATATGATGTATTATGAGTTTCTGATCTGTTCTGTAGGTACCTCTGCCATTTTCCTTCTTTATTTTTATCTCCATTTTTATCTTCCCACTCCAGCAAGCTGTTTGTTGCGTCTTATTGGTACCTTTCATTGTGCCGCATGTTTCTTTCGCTGTTTCTAATACTATTCTTTTGAAGGTTTGCTAGATTTTTTTCACTGTTTCGTATTCTATTTTACTAAATTCTTTATTTTCATTTCTGTACTTTAACTTATAATCTCATAATAGTCCAGTCTGTAGGGACAAAAAAAGGCCTTTGCCTTACAAAAAATGGAGTATGAACGGTTTTTATATATGTTGTTCAGGTCGGGATCCTGATGAAAAATCCATGTTTTCGACCTTGGAGGGGCGCCGCGCGAGCAGCCATCTTGGATTAAAGGTGCTAAAACCTGGTGTTATCCAAATAGCTTCGCAACGCTTGATCGATCGCCAAAAAAGTTCAATATAAAGTTAAAGGAGACAAGATTCTTGACATTTTTTGTATATTAATTTTTGTTGTAAGTGTAATATGTAACGAGTTACAGCAGCTGAAAGTTGAACATTTCACCAAAATATCGTTAAACTTTATTTTTGTTGATACATTTTCTAAGAACAACTTACACTATATTGTTTGTAATATTTTTCTACATCAGAATAACGTTCTATAGAGAAATACAAAGTATGATCAAAAATTATTTTCATCTAGTATAGCTATGGAATAATTCTTAATTTATAAACGCAACTATAAGTCACTTATATTTTCGCACATGCAATCGTTGTTTTTTATGGATATCCGTTTGATGGCGACAAAAAATACCAAGACTGCAGAAAGGCTTCTCCGATCGAAAAAGCAGATATCTGCGGATGTTATTTTGGATGAAACAACGCCGGTTCTAGTTTCCCAAGAACGATTTCTAGCAAACGAAAAGAATAAAGTCCGTCTGATTTCGATGCTGTAAAAACATACGAATATTACTGTATTACAGTTAAGCAGGCTGAAGAAGATGGTGATGTGTTGATTGTCAACACGACGATTTCTTTATGCTCAAAATTTGATGCTGTTTTCGCCATTGGAGAAGACGTCGATCTTCTAGTTCTGCTGACGGTATTAGCAACATCTACCTTCGCAAACCTATGAGAGGCAAAATTGTCGAAAGAGTGTATGCTGCAAATAGTTTCAAATATGAAAAAGCAGCTGAGAACATTTTGTTTCTCCATGCGTTTAGTGGCTGCGATACAACGTCGTCCATCTACAACCAAGGAAAAAGTTTGTTTTCGCTTGTCCAGAAAAGCACAAGACTCAAGGACATTATAGGCATATTCAAACATCACGATGCCAAACCAGATGATATCGCAGGTGCTGAAGCACGCTTTCTCGTTGCTTTGGTGGCTACATGGAAGAAAATACCTTGGAAGAAGTCCGTTACCAACAAAATCAAGTGCAAGAAACACATTTAATTTTGCTTCTTTGCCACCAACGAAGGACGCGGCACGGTATCACGCATTTAGGACCAGGTCCAACAGTGGTATTGTAATATCCCGCCCCTGCTTATAGGGGTTGAACTATTTATCTACCACGGGTTAGCTCATATTTCGGAGATAGGGTTCGATCGCTAGCTCAGATATACCATAAATAAGCAAAACACACTAACGGAGTATCCTGTATAACATTTATTTTATATATCTATCATACATAAGTAAATTGTTGTGTAATTAATTAAACGAGATGTAAATTGCTCAAATTAACGATAGTATAAAATCGCGGCTTCCTGGTTCAAGCGGCTGCGGATTCCACGGACAGTAGCGGCTTCCTGGTTGTAGCGGGCGTGGCCTCGTGCGCGATTCGCTTGGTGACGTCTTGATCGGCCGGACCGCAACTTCGTAGCTCTTCGGGACGAGCTGCGCGCTGAATGCAACGCCGGGCAGCCTGTCAAATTTCGCCGATTTGCGGTTTCAACTTTCTGTAAACAAATAACAACTAAAACTGCTAATGCGGGTTTTCACCCTAAACGTGTAACTACAGTTCGGTGGTGAAATACTTCGAGGAATTCGCCGCACGACGGGGCTTCGCTTGAAGAACGAAACTTCGTGTCGGCGTGAGTTTTTGAGGTTAACTAACTCAAAACCTCCAGGTGAATTCCATGGCGAAGCTATAAGTGCAGCCCACAGAGTTCTCAAGCAAAACGGCCGCTACAATTCTCACGGATTAATTCAGGTAAATTCTACTTAGGTAGCTTGCAGCTTTTAATTCTGCTTGATTAGCACGGCGGTGAATTTAAAATGCAAGTTAATTATTACTGAATTACAAGCGGTTTTCGGTGTAGGATTTCTACAAGGAAAATATTGCTGAGTGTCAGGCGTTTCTCTGGGAAACCACTAACTTGAACTCGGCTTCGGAAGGTTCGGGAAAATCTTGCTGAGTGTCAGGCGTTTCTCTGGGAAACCACTAACTTAAACTCGGCTTATCAGGGGCTTTCGGGAAAATATTGCCGAGTGTCAGGCGTTTCTTTGAAACCACTAACTTGAACTCAGCTTCGGAACGGATCCCCAGGTACTGGTAGAGTCAACGGAGAGACTCTCTGGACAGGGCAGGATGAAGGATTTGGGAACTAGGTGTTTGCTGGAGGAGTATCAGGTATCTCTTGGAAATCTCTCGGGAATCTCTCTCGAAATACACTCTGCAACTAGTTTTATAGGTCTTGAAATGCTGTTAGGTGGGGAGAAACGGCGCGCGTCATACCTTTGTTTGCGCGGAACTTCGGGCGGCGCTATCTTATCTTGCTGGGACACGCCGGGTTCTTGATAACGCTAAAGGTCGGCGACGTTTAAATCAGCAAATATTATTTAATATTGAATTAATCGGATTCAAACGGGAGCTAGTGTTACAGTATGGAATTGAAAAAAATGCACAAGACTAGGGCTGGAAAGTTGGCACGAATGGGCTCACTCCAGTAACAATGACAGAGAATCCATCACCCGAGACTTTATTAAAATTAATTTCATGCCATTGCAAAAAAAGGATGCGGCGAAACATGTGGCTGCAGGAAAAGTGGGATGAAGTGCTCTACA
This sequence comes from Agriotes lineatus, assembly GCA_940337035.1. Classification (NCBI taxonomy): domain Eukaryota; kingdom Metazoa; phylum Arthropoda; class Insecta; order Coleoptera; family Elateridae; genus Agriotes; species Agriotes lineatus. The sequence goes on from CALNHX010001693.1 coordinate 17,152, forward strand.
CTGTGTAGATTCTGTAATAGCCAATCATGCGAAAATGCACCAGAAGTTCACACCGAGAGTGGGGACGAAAATGAGGACATTTCATCAATGGAAGTCCCAAGTCTCAGGAGCAATGACTTCGAAGATAACATTGAGAATAAAGAATCTTATGGAGACGTCAACATCTACCGACCGGGCCCTTCAAAAATTAAAAAAAAACTAAATAATATAATGGCGAACATGAAACATCACTAAACTGGAGCATCTGTGGATTAGGCCTACTGGGGATACCACAATAAAAAAGGGCCATTAACTCTACCTCATGGTGGTATGGAAATGAGTTTACTATACGTTTATCAAATTATTATAACTACATAACGAATAGCCAGAAATAATACAAGAGAAATTTTAAAAATGAGAAATTACACTATTTTTTTAGAGAAATGTTCATCTTTCCACCGCTGTAACTCCTTTCATATTAGACTTACAAAAAATAGTTATATACAAAAAATATCAAGAATCTTGTCTTCTTTAACTTTTAATTAGACTTTCTTGGCGTAGGATTAACCGTTGCGGAGTCATCTGGAAAAATACAGTTTTTAGCACCTTTAATCCAAGATGGCTGCTCGCGCGGCGCCCCTGCAAGGTCGAAAACTTGGATTTTTCATCAGGATCCCGACCTTAACAACATATATAAAAACCGTTCATACTCCATTTTTTGTAAGGCAAAAACCCCTACTGACTGGACTATAAGAGTATTAATTCTTTCCGGTAATTTTGTGTGCATAGTAACAACGTATTAATCGGCACGAGCGGTACGCGAGGGCCGATTACGTTGTTCTGTGCACGATAAGAAAATTACCGGACGTGAATTAATGCTAGAATGCATATTCGGCAAGAAAATCGTAGCGACACAGCCATAAAAAGTAAAACTTACATTTTACTCGAAAATAAAATATCAAGTGATATCAAAAATGTGCCCATAGTAAGTTGTTAATATGTTGGTGACACTGTAAGTATATGTCAAACTTGAGGTTAGCAGGTTATGTTTTGCGTCAGTCTATATCAAAACTGACTCGAAACCTAACCTGCTAACATTGAATTTGACATAGACTAACCTCGAATTTGACATAGCCTTACAGTGTTACTAACATATTAACAATAGTGAAAGTCAAAAAATGTCCACTTATTAATCACATTTAGGTTAGTCTACCTACAAAACATTTCCAAGAAATTTTGTTGTTGTCTTGGTTACGGTTCGTGAACTAATTTTTCTATTGGTCATTAATGAGTGTCGTACGATTTTCTTTCTAATTTTCTCACTACTTTTTCATCTCTCAATGTGTAGGTTTTTATATTTTCAAATTCTGTTTTTCTCCTTTTGCTTCCGTTTTTCTTTGTTCCCTGTAAATAACATAATTACAACAATTGACCTAATTCCTCTTAATATAGAATTTCGGCTTAGACCGCGTAGTATTTATAGATGAACACCTAGCATTCTCTGTGCTTTAAGAGGTCGGCTAAAGTCAAACGTTAGCCGTCGCTGCAATCGCCGATTAATTCGTGCAAATGGAGGCTGTACAGACGGGCACGTGCAATTCTTATTATAATCGCTAATATTACATAAAATTTAAAATTTGTGCAGCACGCAATTCGTTTGAACACAGAAAGAAATGTTAGCAGTCCACGGCCAGCAATTTTCACTGTGCGGTGTAAATAGCCAAACTTAGAGGTTTTCCAGTCGAGACGCGCAAATCACTTCTCTACGCTGCCAAAATCGAAAAAGCAACTTAATGAAACTGCCATTGCATGCAGCTATCTCGAGTAAGGAATTCCAAAACGTACAGGAGAACCAACGGGTAGCTACACGTTGGCCAACAGCAAAGACAGTAAACAAAGAAAACGCAAAAAGTAGCTTATTTCGCTCTGCAATGGGAACTACCACATTACGAAACACTCGCTTGCTGCGTCGGTTCCGACGAATGTGGTCTACATGTGGCAAGAGAAAGTCAAGCGGCATTTAAAGCGAAAATTAGAAAGAGGCGAATTCCCTGTGCTACCTCCATGCTACTAGTATATATATTTTTAATACATTGACCATTCATCACATGAGAGCTCCCTTCGTTGTATTCCAATACAGTGACTTTATAAGAACAGTGTGGTCAATTTTGGTCATCTTTCTGATTAACTATTGAGATATCCGCCGTCTTGAGGCGTTTACGAAATTACACAAAGTCACACAAAATTGCCTTTATTATTGAAAGTAGCCCCAATATCAAGTGGAACTAAATAATTCTCAGAAAATTCTACAGTCTTCTGTATAAGCGAATGCTGAATTTTCGTTTGCGTAAGTAAATGTCAATGAGTTAAAGTAAAATACTTTTTGCGAAAATTGGGCATTAACCCAAATCAAAAGCTATAATATACTATATAAGTGTCTTAATACCAAAGATTATTGCATGAAATTAAAGAGAATTTATGGGCTATGTAACACTGAATATTATATTCCTCCAAATTAACTGGTGGTATAAATACAACGGTTTGGTCATAAATATCAACAAAATCAATTTTTGTTGAGCTTTTGTAAGAAGTATCTGTGTCAACCAACTCAAAATGTTGTAAATTCTCATTTTCTTTGTACAAAAAGACAATAAAGAAGATAATAAAGAACACTTTGACTTATATACCGATATTAGGTTGCTTGTTAACGAGGATTTTTAATCGCTGGCAGCGATTCCATACGTTTCACATCGTCGTTTGCCGTTTAATTCTGTTTAAGTAATATTATTGTCATTCTAGTAAAATTAATGTTACACAGCACATTTGACCACCTCACATTGCACAAATTTTCCCGATTGTGGGTATACAGCGGTCTGTAAAGCATCTCAGACATATGTTCAGTGCGTATAAAATGACGTTTATGTCATAATTTAGCAGTTGTAGCAAAGACGACTCATAATGGCTGCCTTTTTTAAATTGATCACATTGTCCTTATATAGCCACTGTATATTCCAACGCCGAACGGTCGTCCAGCCCAGTCGGTACTGAATACTAGTGTCTACGGACGGCTGAATATTTTTACCCACATTACTTTTTCTGCCGTTACGCCCCGCGTGATGGTAATGCACCCTGTCGATTTCAAATTTGGTCTTACGATGGGCATTCGAATGTGGGCCGCTGAGGTTGGTGTTTGTAATGCGATTCTCTGAATTAGCCAATTTGCGAAACACCTAACAACATCGTCCACGTTTTCATAATTATTCTGTGGGGACTAAAATTTGACACTTCCTAGTATCGTTCAGACTTCAATTTGACACTTGGCCTCGGCGGCTTCCAAGCTGTCAGGGGTTCGTTAATTTAAAATACCGATGTGCTGGACTTTTCGAAGCAGCCTTCTAATTTTGTTGTAAGTTTGCAGTTGAATTTTTATGTGCCGCTTGCTGGTAACCCCTAAATCAACCTTGGTTGGGGCCACGAGTTCTGTTTCAGTAGTAAATGAAGTAAAAATTGACATTCTTGGGCTAGTCTGGGGGAAAAATAGTGGCTGTTGTGTCGTTTACCACGGCCGGTGGACAAATTAATTTTGGGATAATTCCGGATCTGTTTAGACGTCGCCAAAATAACTCCTAATAATGAAGACGGAACGCAGGTGTGTTTTTTATTGTCGCAATTTGCGGACATAACAGTAAGCTAGTAGCGCATTCGGGGCGTCTATTTTACCAGCATCGAAAGGCATCAATCAATCAATCCATAATTTATAGCAGTCCCTGTTAAAAGCAACTTCGTCTAAGAACAGGTATTTGAGTCCAGGTTGAATGTTTTGAGTCGTACAGTCGAGGTTTACTATTTTGAATCGAGCTGCCTTCCCGTTGTTTACAGGGGTCCCATATGATTTGATATGTTTTGATATACTTATTTACTTGTATTTTGCAACTTGTTTTATAATTTGTGTAATCGAAGTATTGTAGATTGCCCGTTTAACATTCCCAATAATTTTTGAATAGTTTAATAAACCTTTTCTAATATTTTGAGTTTCTTTGAGTCACAGTGTCAATTATTTAAGCAGCAAAAAATCGTACTCTTCAGGTGCGTTGCAGGTGTAGCCGTAGGAGGATTATGTAATTATGCGCCTGTGGAATTCAATAGAGAGAAAAGGATGGAGATAGTAGCTGAACTCTTTCCAAACAGAAAAGATAACATATTAGCTGAACCGATCGTGCACACAGTTAAACCCTTCACTGAGGCAGAACTACTAAACGTAGTAAACAAAATGAAGACCAGAAGGCGCCAGAGCCAGATTGCATCCCAGCGGAGGCAGTAAAGGTCGCTTCAAGCATCTCGCCCGAATGAATGCTAAAGGTGATACATCAACTATTGCAAGTCCAAGCAGCTGGAAGACGGCGACGCTAGTCCTTATTCCGAAACAAGGGAAAACGTCTACATATAGACCCATATATCTACTAAACACCGTAAGTAAGCTGTATGAGGGTCTAATACGAAATAGACTGGAGACAGAATTAGAAAATAGAAAGGGCTTGTCAGACCAACAATATGGGTTTAGGAATTGTTGATCGCCTATCCAAGCGATTTTTAAAGTACAGGAAGAAGCAAGCAACTGCAGGAACAAATGGTTCGTACTAATTTGCGTGGATTTTAGAAACGCATTCAACTCGGCAGCATGGTGGTTAATAATAAAGGAGTTGCAAAAGAGAAACATATCAATATACCTGGTCCATATAATATGCAAATACCTAGAACACAGAAGGATTATTATCGGCAAAGGCAAGAGAGGAAAGTTACCGCTGGAGTCCCACAGGGATCGGCACTGGGACCGGCCCTGTGGAACGTACTATACGACGGAGTGTTTAAAATAAACCTGCTGGAAGGAGCTCAGACGATATGATTTGCAGATGATCTGGCCATAATGGTGACAAGAAAACGGGAGTAGTTTTCACCATGAGAGAGACGGAGATAACATCCAACAGAGTAGTACGGTGTCTTGCAATAATGTTTGACGACAAGAAGAGCTTTGGAGAACACATAAGATAGGTAGCAAATAAGGCCGAAATCAGGGTAGCAGCAAAAATAATGGCAAGTATAGGTGGACCGAATTGAGCAAAAAGAGCAGTTCTAAACAAAGTGGTGCAATCTATTCTCCTATATGGGGCATCCGTGTGGTATAGGACGATGACAACTAATACATATAAAGCGATAATGAAAAGAGTACAAAGAAAGATGGCTTTACGTTTAGCAAGTGGCTACAGGACGATTTCTACACAAGCCTTGCAGGTGGTTGCAGGAACAATACCGATCGACCGGCTGGTGGAGGAAAGAGCTTACTTGGAGAGGTACAGAGAAGGGAATGCTAATAAACGACAAGCAAGAAACGTGACGATTGAGAAGTGGCAAGGCAGATGGTCAAATAGCGAAAAGGGAGCGTGGACGAAGAGACCTATCCCAGATTTAAGACTCTGGGTGGGCAAGAGACATGGAGGCACAAATTACTACTTAACACAGGTACTAACGGGCCAAGGCTGCATTAAAGTCTATTTGAAACTATTTAACATCACCAACATAGACAAATGTCCACACTGTGGTAACCCAGTTACCACAGAACATACTGTATTTCATTACGAAAGATGGGAGAACGAACGACAGGAAACAGTAACTGAAGTGAGAAAACTCATACCTGAAACCGTGATAGGAAAGATGCTGTAAAGCAGAGACATGTGGGAGAAGATTACTAACTTTTTGATGACGACAATTAAAGTTAAAGAACAAGAAGAAAAAAGTACTTGAATTGTAAGGAAGATATCCAGGAAGGACGAAGTCAAATACCGAAACCGACATGATGACTTGGGCCGTGAACGGAGTGGATTTTTCAAACTATGGGTTGAGTATTTCATGGTGAAGCCCTATTATTTTCTTAGTATATTCCTATATTGACAATCCCGAAGTAGGACCGAACTTTATGAGTACTGCGAACCTCCGCTCACCGCAAGCTAGCAGTGGACAATCTGGGAATTTTCCATTGCCTTCCAACGCAATTACGGTCCAGTGTGTGAGGAAGGATAAAGGGTTGGCCTTACCTGGTGGCGAAAGTTGCACTTGTTATTTTTCCGGAAGGTAAATATCGGCCTTATTTGGCTAACTCTCCGAGAAGGGTCGGGGTTCCAGCTACGCTAAAAAAGAAAACTAAGGGAGAGGGCGTTAGGTCCTTGACATCGACAAATCTTTGAGTCGGACCTCCTCAAGGTATGAGATAAATCCAGCAAATCAATTAGCAAAGACCAATAACTTATAACAGCTTTTATTAAATATAATTGGTACTATAGTGCAAGCGGCGACAATTAATAGGCAAGTACAATGACACACACATACAATAATAAATATATATAACAAAGCAGGCAATAATAAACCTAACACATTAAAATAAAGGGGCGCTGCATAAGCAATTAAAATTACTCGTCTTGCAACAGTAAGATTATCGGTGTTCCGCGAAAATTAAGCAACAAAAGATTAGTGGAATTAATTCATAATGCGCCTGTACAAAGTGGGCACTACAAATTTGCACGCACCCTGTGAGGCGGAGCGCAACAAAACAGAGCAACGCAAGTGTCTGGCTAACTTTTGGCTCCGAGTGTTAGCTCGAATTGACATTAAGACGTTAGCTATAATTTCTAATTAGCGAAGACACCTGGCAATAGTATGGGCATACGAAATCGAGGGGGATTTCTCATGTAAAATTATCGAGATATTTATGAACGCTACAACAGTTACTTGAATATGCTCTTAACAATATTGTTTAAACGTAAAATTGCGTAATTAGTTCACAGAAGTTTGAATTCGACCAATAAGTTGCCGAAGTCGGGTCACGAACTACAGCTGAAAAGCGGCTTTTAATTTATTTTGTAGTTTTTAACCTGCAAATTGCGGAGAACGGCCTCTGGCAAAAGGGCCTAAAATACCGCGGCTTGTCCCTCAAACACAGCTAAAATGTGCTAGAGGTAAGTGCAAACATCCTACTACAATTCTTCCAAAACTCCATGTACTATGTTACTCTATTTTGTAGGAAGCCAAAGATAAATTTTAAGCGGAGCCTCCTGCACTACCGAAGGGGGCCTCCAGGCTAGCGGGCGCGGTATCGGCAACTCGGAATCAAGATTGTACTTCAGGTACCGAAATAACTTTAAACAGTAGCTTTTAGAAAGCGACAAGCACAACTAATGCAGGTAGCCCTAACTTGAATCTAAAAGAAAACACTTAAAATGGGATTATGGGAATAGCATGCTCTAGTACTATCTGTGCGAAAGGTTCGCCTAATCAGAAAAAAATACACAAGGGCACGATCTATATAGCATGCCCTAATAATAACTGTGCGAAAGGTTCGCCTAATCTATAAATACACAACAGGAACGATTTATATAGCATGCCCTAATAATAATTGTGCGAAAGGTTCGCCTAATTTAAAAATACACAAGGGAGACGATTGGTATAGCATGCCCCTATATTATTTAAGCGAACGATTCGCCTGCAGAAGTACACCCCCAAATCTAATTATTCCGCTTGTTTCTTTGCAATCTTCGCACCTGGGGCATCAGGGATACGAGGGCCAAGGACATCGGCTTCCAGCAGCGGTTCGAACGACGCAGATAGCCTTGCATTGACGTCACTAGAGGCAGCATGAGGGCTGCAGGTATGCGATGGGCGAACTCTAATTTCCTTGTGGAATCTAGGGGGGAAGAGAGTAAATTCAAAATCTAATTGCAATTCGTCAATTACAGGAGCACATGGCTGAATTCCAGCGATAGAATGGATCCCAACGAAAATTGGCTAAAAACATACAAAATTCCCACATAAGCCCCTATAATGAAGCAGGAGCTATCGTCAGCTTACCTAAAGTTGACGAATAGCCAGAGCGACCGTGCAGGAGATAACGTTGGACCGAAATAAATTCTCTATGGCGACAGACGTAAGTAAATTAACAAAATCTCTAATTAGGAACGTCAAAAAGGCATTTGTGCTCTAGGTCCTATATAAAATTAACGGAGGTTAGCCAACCCAAGAAGGATTTTTGAAGCACTAAACTGCCAGGGCATAACCAGCTTGCACGAAAATTTTAATGGGAAAGAACGTGAGAAACCAATCCTGTGTTCAGCAAATTCCAGGATATCAAGAACTTCCCCAAACTGTTTGGCAAAAGGGCCCACAAAAAACCCTGAAAAATTGGACTGTACCCATGAGATAACAACAACGCAATTGTAATATATTAGACCAGAAAATTGTTGTTATAAATGCACATAAGGTTGCCTAACCAACTAGGCGTGAATGTATACAGGATTTAGGGCAGAATAAATTCAAATAATGAAATTTAGTTAATTACTAGGGGAGTTGCATGCGAAACCACCTATTAATTATAATAGCATGCTTAAAACTAAAATACAACTGGGTAAGTCTTTACTAAAGCATGCAAAACTACAAACCAAAGCCACCTAATACAGCTTAAAGGTAAAATTCAACTTGCAAATTTTCACTAATACAAGGGAAGCTACAAACTATCCGTAACAAGTGTTGTTGTAAAGTCGTGTTTATATTGTAACATGTTTCGCCGGCGAAAAGCTTGTGGTATTGTCCACCCTTAAGGAGCCGTCGCTTTCCAGTGATTTAGCATTAGCTCAGAGACATTGACATTTGGCGTGGCACGGCGGTTGATAATTCTTTAACTACGACCAATAGCCGGATCAACCTTGGACGCTTCTTAATAATTACAAATAGAGAAGGGTAAATCTCGTAACAAGAGTCGTTAATTAAGTTAACCTTTGAATCACAGTTTGTGGATATAGCAGCCAATAGTCTTTCTCCGTGCCCGCTTTTCGAGACAATTCGTTGTCGACCCACTCCATGCAGCAGCATCAATATCCCCAAGTGACAGATTCATCCATGTGTCAAAAATGCCGCACGCAGCAATAATGACCTGTGCAGTTAGCCAGGAATTGCCCTGCCACCAGCTCAAGGTAGTTGCTTTGTAATTGCTTGAATTATTCATGTGCCCCAGAAAGTAAATTTAACTATGGAGTGTTTCAAACATTTTGTTGCTGCGTTTAGCTATTTCAGCGACGCCTTTTACGCTGGTTGAGGCAGGATAGTAGCCGCTTCCAGACATTTTGTGCGTTTATTTTTAATAACTACGTAGTACGACATTGGCTGGATAAAATTATTGTAGATAACTTGTATACATGATGACGTCTTCTAGAAATTAGGATTGACTTTATTACGTCTATGTCATTTTGTTTGTTGAAGTTACAGCTCGTTAAAGTACGATCCTGGTTGGTTTTGTGTTAATTAATGTACAACAGTTGGCAGTAGCGTGTCGAGACTCAACAAAGAATGGTTTCCGTTGGCGAAGGGCTGGCTCACACATTATCCCCAAAAAGTATTGTTTTATGTTCTGGAGGGATTAATGCGGATTGAGAATGCACTTGTGGGGCTCTATACTCTCAACACATTTTATTTAGTTAATATTTCCTGACGTATCGTCCCACTCCTCTGGTCCGACTGTATCTAGCTGTGTAGTCCTTTGTTACATAACGCTGTGGTGTGTAGCTTTTCGAGTAATCAAAACATTATGATCATGTACACATTATTTACATTACAAAGACATTTTTGTAATAAGTACACACAAATCTTAAATTGTGGCTAAGCCAAATTTACACCTTTGTACAAAAAACCATTGTGATCAAATTTCCAAGTAAGCTGTTTTAAAATTTCAAACACAATAAGAGAAGCAACGTGTGTTTCATTCTTGTCTACAACGCCTCTTAAGTAAAATTACCCAGTGGTTCGTAGACGCTACATAGTGGATAGGTTCCAGTACACTGGGGAAAAACTTCCCCATATCCACGGATTTAAACCGACCCGACGTGATGAGGTAGAAAATGTGCTTAATGCGAGATTGGTTACAGGGGTAAGAAATATACAATTAGAGCAAACGCTTGCAAATTATTTATTGATTGCACCAAACCACAATTACACTCAATTTAGTAGTTTATCTATATACGCCAGTTTAACATACCATTCCAAGGTAAATAGGACAGATGGCTGAGCACCATCTCTAATTTGTATTGTCCAGATCGTATATGTGGTGGAAACTTGGAGGAAAAAGGGCCCCAATTGCAAACCTCGTAAGATCGCTAAAGATAAATAAATGACCGTATTGCTATAAAGATGAAAAGTATTACCTTATGAAGTGGGCAGTTAAAATTTCTACACGATGCAAAATTGTGTAAACCGAACAGGTTCTGCTCGAAGGTTTTGCAAACACTAACAGCCAAAGATATGGGAAAAAATCGATATTCGTTACTCATAAACTTATACACTTGTAAATTTGCCTGTAAAGATTAAATATGAGTTTAAAATATCATGAAGTTGGGATGGAGTATATGTATATTAGACATATTTGCAAGTTACTAAAAATTACATAAGTTTTGATATTGGTATTTGTTATTACTGTAAAAACACAGGCTTAAGCATTTAATAATTTGTCTTACTTCAAAACAAATTCCTTAACAAATAGTGTTCCATAAATAATAAAATATTGTCCAACCAATATGGGTTGATTGCCTCTTAGACTATAAAGAGAGCTACCGCACTTAGATGGGTAATATAGAAACGCGATATTTATGTAGTTAAATACTATCGATAAAGTAACTTTGGTAGAATTTGCATGATTTATGCTGAATTCGGTCACCCTGAAATATTTTGATTATAAGGTTCAGAAACGACAGTTTCTCTAAGCGTGTTTTTTTCTCTATAACTTGTTAAAGTCGAAACATTTGCCAATTCTGGTAGGATAATCGGAAAAATTAATTTTTTTATTTAATTATTATCTTACTTGCTTCCGTTTCAACTAGAAAATCGTCACTTAACAGCATGGGAATCTTCTGACTTTTCTAGTAAAATGAGGTGGACACCTCGGTTTCAAGACCACTTCATTCAAAGTACGAGATTTCTTATAAGAAATTAAGATGATAATTAAGCACCCTCCAACTTTCAGGTTTGGTTTTTAGCGAGAACTACTGCTTTTGGTGATTCCAAACCGGGGTACATTTGTTATTAAAAAAATCTGTAAAGGGCTTTACTCAAAACTTCCCTCGTCGACATTGTGACACTAAATAATTTAAAAATCAAGTAAAGTTAGGAGTAAAAATATCTTCACGTCTCTAATAAATTAAATACATGTTCAAATTTTAAAAAATGTATCCCGCTGAGGTTTGAACCCGCCACATCTGCAGTTCTGCTGATCGCTAGATCCTAACCGCATATCCGCAGCGCATCTAACTGCAGCGAAATTCCGACTGCGTTACCGAGCCTCTTCCAGGTACGTCCTGGGCGCGCCTCTATTGATCGTCACGATGTTTTGATTAAAAAATTTTTGCTCTTTTGTGACGTTATCCTTTATCGGTTGAGTCTTATTTTCCGCAAATGTAAAGCTTGATCTATGTGAAAGTTATTACTTCCTTTTATTTCAAAATTAACCCAAAAATAAACGAAATTTTATTTTTTTAGCTGCCCACCCTGTATATATTTGTATGAAATTGTACCGGTTTCATGCGAGGTAGATATATAATATATATGCAAAATATCGTTTTCCTCCGACAAATAGTTTTTGATCTATACTGCCAACAGACAGACAGACAGACAGATAGACAGACTGACTGACGGAATTGAGCAAACCTCTTTTTCGTCATCTAGGGACCTTGAAACGTGAAGATCTGAAAAAATCTCAGAAGGTGATTTTTTCGCGATTACAATACTTCCTTCGTCTTTCAGACGAGGGCTTCCTTCGTCTTTCAGACGAGGGAAGTAAAAAGAGCATAATTTTTCTGTTATGCCACTGAAACTGACGAATATTCGATTCGTACAAGTTATAGGGACAAGCATCCCCACCACTTGTAAAAGCTTCCTCTTTTGAACGTAAACGAAAATTGCTCTAAAAGTCTAAACTCACCTAAATCACATAAGAAAACCACGAAAATATGGCAAATTCCATCAGATTTACTTTTTCCGTGTTATTTTTATGCGATTTCTGAACATTTTTCTTATTTTGTTGAGTACTATCACGCCTAGCAATTTATAAACCCATTTCTCACCCTGTCACCTTCACCTGTGCTGTTTGATATGACTATGTTAAGGGTCTATATTGTTTCCAGCCCTCTTAGTGTACACTCAAAATATGTAAATATTGTATACCTTCAATTCATGTCTCACGTCACGCTTCAATCTCATTGTAAAATTTCGAGCGGTGAAAGTTCGGTTATATTTGAAGAACCGGATGGACGCATCAATCAATTGTTTATTGCAAGCTGATATCAGTGCTCTTTCTGTACTAACAATGTACTGGTTCTGTTCGTACTAAAAAACGGGGCAGTACGTATTACTAATTTTAGTTTGAGAAAATAAGTAATACATACCAAATGCACCCCTACAAAAAGCATTCCAAAGCCTAAAGTTAAACAAATTAGGAAACCTGCCATAGCTGCTTTGAAGTGCCTGGTCGGTCATTCAGCTAGATTTGAGGACGCAAACAAAGTCGTGCATGTAGGTAGCTAATTAAATTGGTTCAGATCTTATCATTTTAATATCTGCGTTCTATCTTTTTATTGTTATGTAATAATAATTAATTCTACACTTTAATAGCTTTAATATTTTAATAAATTTTAATCATTTACAATATTAGTAATAGGTTAACTGTGTATTGTATAGACACATATACTTATATTTATATCTCTTTAATAATTAGTTATTAAGCGCTATGTAGATCGCCATACGATAAATAAATAAATTGTTGTGTTGTTGACTAATACAGGTAACATATGTTTATCCGCCAGATTGTCTTGTCATAAGCATCAATTAACTATGTTTTTCATATGTCATGATGAATTATGATTATGGGTTAAAATGGAAGAGCATAGGAAGCCCTTGGTCATTTCTATGAACCTTGCCTTACGGTCATTTTATCATGTCATTACAAATATTTTTTTCCACGACCGGGAGTAGAAGTCGGTTTCTATAGCATCAAAATTGTGACAGAAGTAAAACATTTACTCCCTGGAGACCTTAGAACAGAAAATAGACAGGAAGGCGCATTTCACTTAACTTGGCTGTAACATCTAGGCGACGGAAACGGCCATTTTTAAAACCCATGTATGACTAATGAGGTGTGATACCGGTTCGACAGTTGTGAGTTTTAGTTAGTTTGAGACTAATTTTGGCTGTTCTTAGACCCCAAATACCAGGACTTTGGGCATTATATTCCATCAGTAAGTATTAATACTACTTTTCACTTCAAATGGAGAGATAATTTCTCTGAACATGTCACTTGTCATACGTACTTGTACACAACAATAGTCATGGGCATAGAAGGGAAAGTATAATGGGGTCATTATTTGTAATCACACAATCTGAGGAAGCAATTTAAATTACAGACAGTGACTGAAGCCACACAAACACACATGTAGTCATAAATCACATAGTGTAAAGTGCACTTAATAAAACTGTTGAAATTGTTTGCTGCACATGCACCCTCTCGATATGATACGCCACTGCCAAGAGGAAACAACCATCCGCCATTTTGAAATCCCATCGCGGTCGCACGGATTTCTTACAAATGCGGCTTCCTGTTTATTTTCTGTTCTAAGCTAGAGACTAAATACGACAATAATTTCCCTAAGGAGTTTTCATTATGACTGACAGAACAATTATGTCTAATTCGAGGTTAGCAGGTTAGGTTCTGCGTCAGTTTGTGTCAAAACTGACTGAAAACCTAACCTGATAACCTAGAATTTGACATAATTGTGAGCTCTTGTCATAATGACTTACAGTGCCTTCAACTTTAAGATTTACCATAGGCTACTAATTTTAAAATAATTGTAACTGAAATGTCAATAAATGACGTTTAAAAAATACAGGTTTTTCGTTTTAAATCTTCCTGCAACGTGAAAAAAATAGTATATGCCACTCGGAGAGAATGCTATTTTGCTTCAGTGGAATTTCTGAACTTCGGGCTTCGCTCTCGAGTCAGAAATTGTACCTCAACAAAACAAAGCATTTCTCTCCCTCATTGCATAATCTACTATTGCTTTGCTGTACAAGTATTCCCAGATAAAAACATCATTGTTGTTATTATTAATTTTGTCACGTTTCGATTTGTTCATAATAGCTATTTAAGTAACAAGAAATGTAAGGACCTATTAACCTTTGAGGTGGGCAAGTACAAGCCAAGGCAAAGCCACGGCTTGTTGCCTGCCGAAAATATTAATAGACGATACATTCCTAGTTATCTTATTATATTTTTCCCGCTGCTTATCGAAATGTTCCTAGATTTTTAAAAAATCGTTTGGTTTGGTACCTACCTGTCACCAGGATTAATTTTCGTGAGTCGTGTTACCTGTAAGCGTCACATGTCACATAAACACTTGCAATTATAAACAAAACGTCTAAGTCTGCACCTTGCCTTGCTAATTTTATTATCCCAGGAACTTAATAATAATATTAAGTTCCGTTGTCAAGAGAAAGCATGAAACAATAATATAATCACCGACTTACATGTTTTGTTACCAAGGCTGTATCACTGACTTACATGATCAGCAGTGGGAATAGTACATTGTGTATCTAGGACGAACATCGTAGTATTCCCAGACGACTGTGAATATTGTTGGGCGAGGGGAATGCCGAGCCCAACAACACAGGAGTCTGGGAATGTTGCTTTTTGTCCAAGATACACATACTATTTTTCCGCCGATCGATACGAGTAATTAAAAAAAATAGTAAATAGTACTCAAATATTCCCTGCCTAGGCCGGGAATATTATTCCTGTACAGTTTTATTGTAAATTACCTAGCAACGGCTGATGTAATGGAATGTTTGACTTTGCTCAACAAAATTTTTTCAATAATGTGTCAGTTCTAGTACGATTGGCGGAAAAAATGATTTATCGTATGTCACAATTTGTTATATGAAACAATTGGGTTTCTTTCAGTACTAACTATTGCCATAATTTACTTCAACAAAGGAACTACAATGTTTTAAACACACATTTATAATAAACTAATATATATTACAACTCAGAGCTAGAGAACCACATTACTAAGTAAGATAATTATATTAAAATACTATTTCCGTCTTAAAAACGTGATTTTGAAGAGAATAGTAGAATACAGTAAGAAAGAAATTTGAATGAACTTTACAGATTTTGAGAAATACACATACGGTTGAATGGTCGTAGCTTTTGACATAAATTTGTCACTAGGTGAATTGTTTAAAATAATCGTTATGTATTCATAATGTTTTCGTGTAAATTTAACTATTAGCTACTATCCATTATTATTTTTTTGGAAATCTGAGTTATCAAATTTCAATTACAATTTCCTTGGCATAAAGTCCAGAATCAGTGAATACTAGTACAAGCCTACAGGTTTGACAGAATTTTTAAGGACTGATTACACGTTATGCTGTCTAGTATTATATGAAGATTTGAATGTATTTTGTGTGGTGTTTAACAAAACAACTAAACCGATAACTTGCACGACCACCCAACGTTTAAGAATAATCAAACAGTGGAAGGCTATTAATTTTGATTTCCCGACAAAAGAAATTTTTTTTAGGTACCTATTTCTCATACATATAAAGACGATGGTAACCAACTTTTACAATTCTTGGCCCATTATCTACAAATTACGTAAGGGACATATATTAGAAAATGTGTACAACATCTTCAATCAAGAAAGTTGGTACAAAAATTACTTGCTAGATGGAACAATGATTAAAGAATGTTTATAATTATGTACAAAAATAGGCAAAAACAAGATGAGAAGGTGTAAGTGCCTTATCGATATTTCGGTACAGTGTTGGGATGTAGTTATTTTTTCCATGCTTTCTTTGGGACGTCCACTTCTTAAGAGACATTAATTTAGTCTTCGTAATCTGTTAAAATGGTGATTTCAGTGTGAGTGCAGAAAACTCCTTTAATGTGCCGTTTCACAATTAATAGTGACAAAGAATCGAAGTTTGTATCAAATCTTTCAATAATAAAAAAAGAAATACATTCGGTAGATACCAAGTTTAGAACTCGTGATCTTAAGCTCGGCAGCCCAGATTATCCTGATAGATAACGTCATTCTCGAGATATAATGTTTACATCCGGCGTGACTTCTTCACTAAACTACGATTGCCGACTTTCCTTTAACACCAAAGCTGTTGCTGTCTCCACAAAAGCTAGAAAATCAGCAAATCGTGCCAAAGTAATATCTTAATGTTTCTAATAAGGCTGAAACAGTCAAACGGAACAGTAAGGTGAATTACATTATTTTGCAAGGAGAATAAATATCGCAGTTGGTAAGATTTAAGCTACGCTCCCAGAAAGAATTTGATTTCTAGTCAGACGTCTTAACCGCTCTGCAGTAGAATGCTAGATAACGCACTTATCGTTGTATTATAAACAGAAGGGCGACGGCATTAGGAAGTAAGCCCGAGTGACGATGAAAACTTGCCACACGTAGACCAGCACGCAGGCACAAGACACGTTTCTATATAAGGATTATATATAAATCTATCTGATATAATTTGTACTGTGCTGCAAAACTTATAGTAAAATCTTAAAATTTTTACTGGCCTCTCCTAAAACGAAAGACCGTGAAAAATCACCTTTTGAAATTTATTCAGATCTTTATGTTTCAGAGTCCCCAGATGACGAAAAACAGGTTTTCTCATTTCCACATGTCCGTCTGCTTGTCTGTCCGTTTTTCTGTTCGTCGGTCTGTCCGTCCATCTGTCTGTTTGTCTGTCTGCCTGTCTCTCTGCCTACCTGTCTGTTGGCGTTGTAGCTCAAAAATTATTTGTAGGCGAAATGCGGTATTTTGCATGCATATTAGATGTTTACCTGACTCGAAACCGAATGTACGTTCGGTCAAATACTATACATATACCGGGCCAGCACCTTAAACAAATGAAATGTCTATTTTTGCTTCAACTATGCATCTTTCACCTAGTTCAAGTTTTTGCCCTTGACAAAAATTGGACCGAAAAAATACAGGGCGAATATTGTAAAGTCAGCGCGTTCTTTATGGGCCAGCCATAAGCGAATGTAATAAATGCGCCGTAGCGGAGTAATGAAAACTTCTGAGCTCGGAATCCGAGTGGTAGTGTGCGAGTTCGAATACCATCGGCTGTACCTTTTTGTATTTGCAAATTGTTGTAATGCCCATTACTAAGTCTTTCCGTTTAATGTTTCCATATTATTAGAATCTATTTTGTACATAATTTTGAACACCCTTGTTTTCTTTTGATGATTTTCAAAACTTTTAGTTTCAATATTTCCACTTGCGAGGGAAGTTCCCAGAATAGCCCTTTACAGGTTTTTTTTTATAATTGTAGATAACTCTTAAAATTAGGTATATGCAACTAAGATCTATTAAGTTCATAAAATATCTTATGAAAAAGCGAAATTAAATTGAATTACATTAAATATCATTTATTAAATAAGAATAGCTTCTACGTATGTAATACAATAATGTTTACAATTTTATTCTTATTGAAAAAGTGAGGTATCGGATAGTCCGTTTTGCAACCTCACCCAAGTGGCAAATGTATGAAAATTATAGTATATAAATTAAAAATTATTTTTATAAAAGAAATGAAAATTATTGTTGCGCAAGCTGTTTACACAGTAGATCATACTTTATCCTGCTTTTAAATAAATTAACATTAGGCGACTTATTAAATAATTCCAAATGGGAGTTGATAATTGACATTGCTACATATACAAAACTGTTTTTAAACTTAGAAGTATTGTAATTTCGTATACAGTATTGAATAACATGTCGTAGGGTTCTGTTATGTACTTCATGGCGACTTCTTAGAAATTTAAATAAATAAAGTGGCGTTGCAAAATTTACAATGTTAAACAATGCAGATGCATATAATAAATAAAATCTATGTTCTATTTTTAAATAGCAACAATATGGCATCAAATTTAATAAAAGATAACTTGTAAATAAAATGTTATCTTGTGTGTAGCAAAGTATTTTGTATGGTGGACCCAACAAGGGCCAACAGATGGAAAACCTGGTTCTACGAACACCTGCGAACTATAGAAACAAACTGCGTTCCGCTGGTCGAGGACGGCCACTCTCATCTCCGGCGAGTCCAGAAGGCAACCCTCAATCGACTCCTTGGATAAATAATATCTAAAATGAAGAGGTAGACCTGCAGGACGAAGCCGCAGAATTTCCTGCCGCTTCTATTATGTACGAGGGGGTTCACGCCAGAACCGAAATTATTTTTGTAAAGGAAGTAATTCAAAACGTTATATAGATTAAACCAGTTTTATTTTTGAACATAATCTCGGTTAACATCTACACATTTGTAGTTGGTTACGTGGAAGAACAGCTTTAGCTGAACAGTATATAGAAATTAGCTGCATGGATGCTTCGACATCTTCCGGACGGAATGGGACTTGGGGGATTATTTTAAGTAGTCTGATGGACAAAATTAGGTATCTCGTCTGATAGCGCGATGGTACCCTCTTGACGAGTAGAATTAGCGGGTTGTTCGGCAGGTATCTCGTCGGATAGCACAAGAGCACCCTCCTGACGAGTGGAACGAGGGGGTTATTCGGCAGGAATCTCGTTGGATAGCACAAGAACACCCTCCTAAGGAGTGGAACGAGCGAGTTGTTCGGCAGGTATCTCGTTGGATAGCACAAGAGCACTCTCGGTCTAGGTAAAGACTTTCTGGTAGAAGCCTCCCTCAAAGAGCACTTAAGCACCCTCCTAAGCGGAACTAGCTGAGGGAGGACTAAAAAATTTTTCTTCTGAAATAGCTTCGTTTTCTCTTTATATACCCTGGGCTGTCGTAATCAGCAATTCAAGCGGGTTTATTAGAGTAGGAAATCCTTCCTTTGGATGCGCGGCGGTGAATCTGCGACTCTCCGCGATGACATCGTTTATCGCTGTCGGCGCGGCCCAAAGATTATGCGTTCCGATTCCTAACGTGATTTACGCCATGGGAGAACGCCCAAATTTATTTTTAATTTCAAAATTGCGTTTGCGCTGAGCGAAACGTTACAATACAGGTTTTTATTTTATTAAAAAAAAATCGTATTTTAATGGGTTTTTATTTAGTTTTTTTGCACTATTACATAATTCTATATCAATTTTGACTCAAATTAAATTCGTTGTTATTCTTAATCTCTCTCTATCCCCATATTAGCTTGCTATGTACCGGGCAGAGAAAGCGTTGCCGAAACCCAAAGTCAAGCCGCCCAGTGTGTTTCGAGTTGTGAACACAGAACAATACGTTGTGACGTGACTCGTATTAACCTGAAATTTTGTGTCTTACTTTATATTTTATTTGTTTGCATTATATTTTTACGATAACCTACTGTTATTTTGATTATAATAAATTATCCTTTATAACTGGCGCCCAAATCGTGGCCGTAAAAAACAGATATATAAAGAAAACACAAATTCCTTTGTTTGTGGTACGCAAGTGCGCCTCCGTGCTTCTCAGGAAACGCGTGTGTTGGAACGATTGTGGCTAAAGGGAACGCGCTTTTCGTAAGCACCTCTTTCTCAGTGTCACAAATTCCTACATTTGGTGTTAGAACTGGTAGTGATATAACTGATATTGGCAACTGTGTTTTGGCGAGCTTGGTCCGCCATTGTAACAGCTGAGAGCCAATACGTGCGCATGAAGTCGACCTCTGAGTTTCTGCGAAGAGGTTACCGTTTGAAAGGATTAACGCCGCCCAGCAGCAAAGAACAAATTCAATATCCTACGAGAATTTAATCCGACGCACCTCATGTTACGCAGATGACGGCGGAAGTCTTTCAGCAGCTGTTAGCGGGGACGCAAGCCCAAGTAAACGTGCAGATGCAGCAATTTCAGAAAACTTGGAGCGATCGATTGGCGGCGGCATCTCCAAGCCAGGCATCAGGCTCGCTTAATGGAAACAAATGCAGTTTTGTAAATTCCACAATCCGATTCGCGGGAGATACAAACGAGGGTGTAGACGCTTTTATCGACGCAATTGGTGTTTATAAGGAGTGCCTCGACATAAGCGAAGAACATGCATTGAAGGGTCTGCTCATGTTATTAACAGGAAATTCAGCAGTTTGGTGGCAGGGCACAAAAGGTACAGCAGAGTCGTGGGAAGACGTTTTAGAGAAGTTGCGCCATTCGTTCGAGACAAAGAAACCGGCGTTTCAGATTTACCGTGAACTGTTCGCGAAGGAGCAACAAGAAGAATCGACGGACACCTTTGTGTCAAGTGCGCGCGCGTTGTTGTCTCAAATACCGAAAACAGAATTGCCTGAACAGGTGCAATGAGACATGGTATATGGGCTGTTCAACAGGCGAATCAGAAAGAGGGTTCCGCGCAACGACGTAAAAAGTTTTAAGTAGCTTTTGGACAAAGCGCGAGTGGTTGAGAACTCTTTTTCAGAAGTGCGCGGTAGTGAAAGCTCAAAGTACGATACAGCTATTGTCGAAAATATAGCCACGATAAAGCGGATTGCCGAAGATTACAGGCAAAAAACAATGGCCAGGTAAAACAGGACAGTCTGGGTAAAGCGGGGTGTCAAAGATTGCTTGCTATGGTTCGGTTTCGGTGTCCAGCGTGGATTTATATTCTACTGTGACACCGGATTCGACTTTTGAAATTCGGCGTGATTGCATATATTGTTATGAATCCGAATCAGAGATCTCAACGGTTGTGGTTTTGTGGACACGGCAGTCAAACAAAGCGTTGCAGGTTAGTCTCTGTATAAACATTTGGTGCGACTCGGATTTAACATCGGACAAACCAACCTAAGCGTGGCGCTTGCCGATGGTCGACTCAGGGTGGAATCCCTGCGTATTACGCATCAAAATGTGGGATTGAAGAACAGAGTGGTTCCAACAACGTTTATCATCTTTCCGGGAGCAGAGAAAAGTTGTTTTAGGTGTGGATTTTTTGGAAGCCGCACGACTGGTGCTGGACATGCAGCGATTTTTTGTTGACACTCCTAAGATGACGTATGAGTTTATGGAAGAAGACCGCCTTTGGCCAATTGTTGCAGTAATTTCTTTATATTTAAATCAACGAGTTGACGCTCTCATCGACAAATACGACATCTTCGCTCCAGGATACAATGCACTATATGCGGAGCACCGCATTGATACTGGCAACCATGCACCAGTTGCGGTGCCGCCGGCGCCGTATCAAATGCCGACAGGGAACATAGAAATCCTCCCGGTCGAGTTCGAGAAGATGCTACAGAATGGGAAAATTGAAGAATGCGATTCGCCATAGGCTTCGAACATAGTAATGGTGCCGAAAAGTGCAGGTGATGTACGTGTGTGCTTGGATTATCGACGTTTAAATGAGGTGACGGTTAGCGACAAATACCCATTGCCGCGTATAGATGATTTGTTACACTCAGCGGAACAAAGTCCGTTTATGACCACGTTGGATATAAGAGCCAGTTATTGGCAAGTAAAAATACGGGAACAGGACAGCGATAAGAGCGCATTTATATCGCCGTTAGGAATTTTCTAGTTTACGCGCATGCCATTCGGGATGAAAATTCAGGGGCTACCTTCCAGCGGTTGATGTACCTTTTTCGTAGCGGTTTGATAAGCCTCACCATGTTAGCGTATTTGGACGACCTAGCTGTGCTATCAACTGAATTTGAGGGTCATATCACAGACTTACAGAAAGTGTTCGCGCGTTTCAGACAATTTAGCTTACGAGTGAATAGAGGAAAATTCCATTTCGTGTGCAAATACGTTAAGTATCTAGGGCACTTAATATCCGAGTGCGGAATACAGGCGGACCCCGATAAAGTAAGTGCTATCATGAATATGGCGGAACCACGTAACGTGAAACATGTACAAAGCTTTTTGCTAACGTGTTCCTGGTATTGCCAATTTATACCAAATTTTTCCGAAATCGCGCGTTCTTTAAGCAGTTTGACGAAGAAGAAGACGGTGTGAGAAAGAAAGCATTCAAAAACCTGAAAATGTTATTAACAACTGCTCGGGTATTGCGTCAAACGTCAAACTCAGGTAAGCAATCATTATTCTCGCGTAGCAACAGTACTAACGGCTTTTGTTCTAGCGTGACGTACAAGTGACGCCAACATCAATTGTTTTAGCTTTCAAACAAATGGTCAATTTTTCTTTAAATTCCTACAATTTCTAATGATGTCTCGCCGATTCCTTGATTCTAGGATGTACTGGATAATCGGGAGCTGCGGCAATACGTAGTGGAAACTCCAATCTTGAAGACCCCACCAAAATAAAAGGGCTCTGGACGATGAAAATTACGCAAAATACCTGGTTTGCAGATCCTTCCGATGCTGGCCGCTCCTCTCACGGGACGCCAACGCGTTTTCTTAGCTACTGCTAGCGTGGCGATTCTAATTGCTGCACGAAGTTGTGCGTAGAGGACTCCTCTAGGTATTGAACTCACCAAACTTGGCTCCAATTGCAATTTCCCAAATAGTTATACCGTTTTCTAAGCAATAAATAATTTTAGCTTTTGAAACTAAACTCGTTCTAGGCCTTGACCTTTTGAAATAAGTTCATATTTATTTATCTCTTAGTTGCCACTTAAAATGTCAGATTCACACAGCTAAGAAAACCTTGTTCTAGTTTTTTTTAAAACAATAGGACGTCAAATGTCACAAGCTCAAATAAATATTTAAATTGTCTCTCCAACTAGCTACTAGAATGTAATGAAACTTCCTCTTTACTCAGTCAAATGGGTATCCTTCACACACTACAAAATTCATCAAACCTCATCGAGACATATACTGCTATAGCGCACGGCGTTGGGCGCCATACATTTGCTATAGGTCTGTGCGCTTGTCATGGTTGACATATATTTTTATATTATAGTAGCACTTGCTATTGTCGAAAATATAAAATTAAGTCATAGCATCTCGCTTTTACTTTTACTTTGCTTTTGCTTATGATCATATATGTTATTAATTAATGTTATGCGAAGATATTCCCTTTTAATTAATTAATTATTATTTTGTCGTTTTATTTCTGTCTTTTTATTTCTGCCTTTTTATTTCGTTAGAGATTAAGCTCCAGTAAAGAAGCCGCGTAGCGCAGTTGGGAAAGCGCTAGACTTGCATTAAAAGCAAGCCCTCGGTTCGAATCCCGTGGCGGTCTGAATTTTTTCACAGCTTTATCGATTGGAATCGGGCTCGGTGAGACCATTCACAGTTGGGCAGCAAATTAAATGTGCTCCACTCAGAACCACAGACCTAAAAGATAGAGTAGCAAGGTTAACATATCACGTAGACACACACCGCACACAATGGTTGCTGCGCAAGCACAAAAGACGTGCTCCAACTCTGTATCTGGAATCCGGAGCAAGTTGAGCATTGTACCTCCAGATGTTAGCGTAAGAAGCACTAGCCTCTACACCGCAAGGTAAATGAGGTTACAGATAATACACACATACATACATTACAGCTCCGGTAAAACAATTGATTTTTAACTTAGATTAGGTTCAATCTGCATTTATTTACAATTAATCAATTGAATTTTACTTTATATTACTGTTCTGAATGTTATTTTAGTTTTAAACTGATTTGGTATGTAGTCATTTGGTGAAATAGGATTTATGTCAAATAATACGTTTTGTTAAATGTCAAAGTTAACCTTAAAACTTGAAAGAAAAGTTAATGAAATACTCTCTCAGTTTACGTTGCTTTCAATAATCATAAAATGGTAAGTCTTTTTTATTAATAGTTATATATGCTCACTTTTTTAATCTCTTAATATATTAGTTACATATACCTGTCACAAACTCAACTTAAATGTGTCGCCTAGATGCCTCGGTGCAGACAGACACAAGCGGACTGCCCATACTGTACCTCTGGAACGGCCAGCTAAGTAAGATGCTCATCTCGACCATTTGTAACTGCAGCTGTTACTAATTGCCCCAATTTGTAGTTCCAACAATACTTGGCTCTGCGACTCGCTGTATTACAAGAACTGGCTTACTTGCAGCACGCAGCGAAGCCTCGAATCGGCAACCAAACTGCTAGATAACCTACGCAGGAACCCAGGATATCAGCTCTCCTCTTTTAATAGCAATCACTGACTCCAACCGAAATTCGGATCAAAATCAACCTCAGCTGTAGATATGATAGCTCTAATCCTCAATGAAATCACAAACCTACACCGGAACTGTAAAGACCAGCTTTGCCTTCAACAGCGAGTAATAACTCCCACTGCTACCATGTGTCCATTTGTTCCTTCTGATACCATAATCTCCAATTAATTAACCAGTACTCACTTTAAGAATTCCAATATTATTATTTGCTCACTTTTTCTTGTTTTCAATTTTATAATTTTTGTAACAACCAATCATTTGTATCTTTTTAAAAGTTTTAAGTAAGTAAGATGAGAATTATATGGGTTTTATTTAATTTTATACGAATTATAAAATTTTTACTTTCTTATTCTTAAAAATGTAGTTGTTATTTTTCTTAATAATTATGTCAGCATAGTAATTTCATATTATTTTTAAAATATTCTATTAACTTAGCTCTTTCAGTTTTACCTAAACTATTTTGTAGTTTGCTTTAAACATTATTTAATATCAACTATAAAATATAATCTGATCAAACCAAATAAAACTTTTTAAATTCAAATATCAATTATTGAATCATATTTTAGATTCCGGATTCAAATTAAATCTGTATTTTATTAAATACATTTTAAATTAGTCTAATATTGCTCCTGATAAAACAGCAAAGTTAAAAGTTGCCGATTTTGACATTAAAGGTGCTGTTCAAATTTTTGAGCTCTAATGAAGATTTGGTCACTGTGAACGACGAATCTTACAATCTACTTCGCCGTAAACATCCTTTGAATTCTAGACTATTTCTTCCTGCAGAAACAAAAAATGTAATAGGTACCTATTAGAACTACAATTAAAGAAGTACAGAATTCAATCATATCATTTAAACCTGGGTCCGCTCCAAACATCGATCGATTACGCCCGCAACACTTAAAAAGATCTCATCTCTCCTTTAACAGGAGATGCAGAAAAAATCCTTTTTTTTACAATAACTTCACTCTGTAATTTCATGCTTAATGGTAAAGTGACCGACTCTATCTGTCCCTTCCTATATGGAGAGTCACTTTGTGCCCTTCGCAAGAAAGACGGAGGTCTGCGTTCAATTGTTTTCATGTTCGAAACGAAATAGGATTTTATCTCCGTCCTCATCAACTTGTATTCAACTCCAAATCGGAATGTGAAGCTGCAATCCATGCCACTCGTACTTTCATCAATTCACCGACAAATTTTAATAACATTTTATTAAAAATTGATTCTAAGAATGCCTTTAACTCTGTTGAAAGAGATATTATTCTAGCAGAGGTTTTTAATAAAGTTCCACATCTCTACCCTTTTCTTTTTCAATGTTACGGTTCGTCACCTAATTTATTTTTTGGTAAATTTATTATTCCTTTATCGGTGCTCAACAAGATGACCCATTGGGCTCTTTAATCTTCAGTCACTCTATCCAAACTTTAATTCAATCTTTAAAATCTTCTTTGAATATTTGGTGCCTCGATGACGGTGTCTTAAGTGATGAAGCAGAAGTTGTTTTTAAAGATTGTGCCACACTGATTGAGAACAGTAAACACCTAGGTCTTGAATTGATTTTTTCTAAATGTGAGTTGTTCTTTATTAATAATATAGATGAAGGTATCCTATCTAAATTTCAAAACATTGCTCCTGGTATTCGCGTAATCTTCTTCTTCTTCCTCTTATTGTAGGCCAGTGGCCTGTTATAACCACAAAGTGGTTCTATGAGCCCTCTTTGCCCTTAGGCCGGGTAGGTGGCTAGCCTTGCCCGTCGAAATTGAGGAAAAGTTCCCTTATTAGGGGTTAACGACTACCACAGATGTTAGAGTGGTAGCCGGGGAGCGTACGATTTTTAAAATCCATCTATAGTATCTACCGGGAATCGAACCCGGGCCGGCCGCCTGAGAGGCGAGCATTTGCTCGCTGCGCCATCCGCTCACTCCGTAATAAAAAAATGGAATTACTCGGCTCGCCAATCTTCGAAGATGACTTTGAAAATGTCATCTCTACCAAACTTATCTGTTGGGAATCTCTCTTACATAGCTCGAAGAACATAAGTTCACCTATCGCTTACTTTCTTTTGAAAAACTGCTTTGCCATTCCCAAACTTACTTATTTATTTAGAACATCTCCGTTTTGGAAATATCCTCATATTTGTTCTAAAATGGATGCCTAATTACACACTTGTTTGGAGTCAATTATTAATGTTAGAATCGGTTATAAGCAGTGGGTGCAGGCCGGTTTGCCTATATTAAATGGGGGATTTCATTACCTGAGTTTTTAGCTTCAGTTCACGGCGTTTTGGGCCTCGTCAATGATCAGTTACAACCATGTATGGACGAAATTTCAATCTGCCATTTAACAGAAGCTGTGACAAAATGGAACTCCACCCATTCTTCATTTCCTACTAATTGATCTATACAGAAAAACTGGGACATCTTAAATATCCAACATATAATTGATAATCAATTTTGAAAGTCAAATTGATATTGCCCGCTTTAAAGCCCTTCAGACACGAGAATCAGGTGCCTGGCTGCATGCCTTTACTTCTTATAATATTGGCACCTTCCTGGACAATAATACATTTCGTATATGTAGGGGTTTACGACTAGAAAGTAAACTCGGTCATCCCCATGTTTGTGTTTGTAATACACAAGTCGATTGCTTTGGATTACATGGTTTAAACTGTGTTAAAAGCATGGGTCGTATTCCTCGTCACAACGACATAAATTCTATCCTATATCGTGCACTATCTTCAATTGATGTACCTTCTTTTCTAGAACCTGGTGGCCTTTATCGTGATGATGGAAAACGCACCGATGGCATGTCCCTTATCCCTTGGAAAAAAGGTCTTCCTTTGGTTTAGGACATAACATGTTCTGACACGTTGGCACAATCTAATTTGCCACATTCGCTTTTAAAAGCAGGTTCTGTAGCTGTGTTTGCTTCTCGGCGAAAGCATTTAAAATAAAAGACAATAGGAAATTCAAGTTATAATTTTGTCGCCTTTGCTGTGGAAACTTTTGGACCTTGGTGTCGAGAAGCTGTTGATTTGGTCCATGATATTGGTGCCAAGCTGGTGAACATTACACACGATTTGAAATCTAGACAATATTTAATCGAACGGATTTCGCTTGCAATCCAACGAGGTAGGTGTTATGGGGACAATTCCCGAACACAAATGTCAAATGAGGTTTTTTATCAACAGTAATATCCCAAGTGCATTAAAATAGCCGATTAAATTTTGACGTTTTCTGTCAGAATGTTTTGCTAAGAAATTTGTCAAGTAAATTTGCCGCTCAACAAGAATCCCGAGTGCGCAGCACGAGGGATTTTGAAGCGGAAAATTTACGAGATATATTTTTTCAGAGCAAAACATTCTGACAGAAAATCGTCAAAATTTATTCAGGCTAGTTTACATGCACGCGGGATATTACTGTTGATAAAAAACTTCATTTGACATTTGTGTTCGAGAATTGTCCCCATTACACTAATACTTACTTTTTCTAATAAAAATCAAATTTGTTTAAAATATTCACTATACCACTAGTGAAAATTGTCGATTATTTTCACTAGTGAAAATTGTCGATATAGTTCATTTTTATTGGCTCAAAAATGTCGAATCTTGTATTTTTATTGGTCAGTTGTTGATAGATGACAAGTGAGTTGAATAGTCATATATAATACCATATGTGACATTATTTTTCCGGAAATATGAGACGATTGCTGCGAGAGTTTGTTGCTTAGTAATTTTGCGATTGACATTGTTAACAAAACTACGAGCCGTCAGGCGAGTAGTTTTGGATCAATGTCATGAGACAAATTACAGCAACAAGCTCGAGTACTTCAATCGCCTAATATTTCCAGGTAAAATAATATCACAAATGGTATTTGATATGACTATTTCAGGAATAAACGACTCAATTTATAATTAATAATATTTATTTTAATTCAACAATAAAATAATTATATAAAACTCAAAGTTCTTATAGTTACAATTATTGACAATGTTGAATGTACAGTTTTGATACAACACTATTGTTGTCTTGAAGATTAGTAGTTTCAGCACAATCAGCCGATGTTTGTGGGGCTGTATTAATTTCGCGAATGATGTACTAAATCTAGCTGTAAATATGTCTTAATTGACTGGGCACTTGCATGGCCAGTCATTTTTAATAAGCTCCTGTTCATTGACTCTATTTTTGCTAGAGTAGTAACAGTGGAACACCGATGGGAATGATTAGTAATTTTTAGTTTTTTTGTGTTCAGACCAATATTTCTGCAGAGATTTTTGTCCACTTTGCCAGAGAATTTATTCTTAAAGGCATATTTTTAAACCACGTTCCATTTCTCCAATTAGGATTAACCGTAAGGAATAGCCTGTCAGTTGTTATTGTAGAGCTGATTTTGCTCAATAGCTTTCTCAGCAATCGAACTGGACAATAATTGGTATTATCCGAGTTTGGTATTAACTATTTGCAGTCGGTGCATTTTGGGTTCCACCTTGTCTAGTTTTAGAAAATTTAGGATTATATTCCATTCTTCCTGTTAAGTTACCTGTGTTATCAGTCTCTTCCCTGAAGAAATTTTTTTACAGTTGCTGCCTCATTTCTTCTCCAGAACAGTTCAAATGCACATATATGGAATACCTAAAAAAATAGGATTACATTTTGATACGCAATAAATAGATTGTCTGTTACCTTTCTTTGTAGTCCGTCTGCATTTTCCTCATCCCAAGCAGAAGCCATAGCTTGAATTTCTTCTATTTTTAAAGTTGGGCACTTTTTTTTCTTTTATCAGGATTTTCTTGTAAAAGCTTTCTTTTAGTGTCCTGTGCATTTCTGGCTTTTTGAATTGAATGTCAGAAAACAGATCAAATGCAACTTTAAATTCGTTGGAATATTTCTCCTGCACTAATTTCGCTGTTGTGTTCCATATGGACTTAACACAGCTCTCCATATAATCTTCTCCATTCTTTCTTTTCATGTAGAACGCCCAGTATTCTAAAATTCTGCTTATTTCACTTACGGGAGTTGTTGAAAGAAGCTCGTACTGTCTCAACTTGCAAAATTCAGTAAACTGGTTCAATACTGACGTGCGTGTTTTTATGGTGTTACGTGGAGTGATAATTCTACCCCAAAACGTTTTCTTGAAACATATTTGTACAAAATTGTTCACACCTGTCAAATAAATGGCTTTGCTTATTATCGACCGCGCGTTGGCATTAGGGTTTTCAAGTCCCGGGACCAAAAGTGTTTTCGGGACTTACGAGCTAAATTTCAAGTCCCGGGACTAGTCCCGAAGATTCCGAAAATGGTCCCGAAAGGGAAATAGTGTTCAGGTGAAAATTCCGAATGCAATTTCCAAAGAAAAACTACTGTTTTAAGTTAATAAAGTATTTCTGTGCTGATAATTTGCGTTGGGGCTCGTTTACAACTTCATTGCTTTCTTCTGGTACCTACTAAAAATGTCTGTCGCTCTTCATCTTTTGCTTTTGTTTGAACTACAAAGTGCTTGTGTAATCCTTTCGTCAAGCTGCCTCTGATTATGATAATTTTGTAAGAACCAACTTTACATTTCACCTGTTTTATCTTCAATATATAAAATTGTTGTCATATTGACTTCAAATCGTTATTTTTAAATGTAGAATGAAGGTAGGTTGCGAATAGGAATTCATTCAAATTGTAACGCTTTAGCAGACAAATAACGAACACACAAACCCAAAAATATAAATTATTCAGCTTCTTCGCACATATCTAAATCCAACCAAAAAAAAAACAGACAAATACATAAATCGAAGATTATATGCAAATGTGGCTGAAACAACACACAGGTTTAATTCTAACCTACCGAAAATTATATCTCTCCTGCCTACGCAAAACGCAAATAATGCAGATTGTGCAAGAGGCATGACTAATACGCCGGATGCCGGTAAATACCCGTTCTAATTCTCTGATATCGAGTATACGCACGCATGTTGACATGGTCCCGGGACTTCGCCTGTTCTGGCTACGATCCCGGGACTCGGTTTTTGTGGTAGAATCCCGGACTGTCCCGGGACCGGATCCCGGGACTGGAAACCCTAGTTGGCATGCATTGTCTTGTAACTTTGTTTTCGATTCTCAATTGATGGCTAGATTTAAGGGATTTCAAATGTTAAAAGTCAAAAAAAATGTCGCTGAGATACAAGGTAGGTTTGTCAATTCGAATTTTTGATAGGAAATATTTTGTAACCAAAAATGTCACTAGAATACACATAATTCCCCAAAAGTTGCTGATTCTGATTGGTTGTTAAAACATGAATGGAATAGTCTATAAAATATGTTTAATCATTTTACATGTTTGTATATACCTATTTATTATGTTAACTATTAAAACATTAAGTTTTCAAGCTATATATTGCAAATTCGGATGTACCAAAAGGGTCTAATTTAGGGTCATTATCGTTTTTACATTTTTTTAATGGCATTTGTTCAGTATTACAATATTCTAAATGTCTCCTGTCTGCTGATGATATGACACAAAACTATTAATTTTATGGATGACCACATTGCATTTTTTAAGAAACCTGATAATTTTCGCAACATTGCACTGTAATTGCATAACCACTAGCAACAATTTGATTTCGATTTTCCCGATTACCGATACGTGAGACACAGCATAAAACGTATCAAATTCGAAAATTTCTAAACAAAATTTAAGGTTATGCTGTATGATTCGGTATTTAACATACATTTAAATAGTAGTAATGAATACTGACGACAGCATGGAGCCGTACGTGTTTCAACCTTATAAATTCGAATTGGTTAAGCCAAGCCCATCAAGCGAAGTCCCAGCACCCAGAAGTGGTCATCGGATTGTGTGCAGTTCAAAATATTTATACCTGTTTGGCGGCTACAATCCGCAAGTTGACTTCGTCGGAAGTAACTACCAGTTCAAAGAGTTGTGGAAATTTAATTTTGCCACCAAGCGATGGGAAAAATGTGCGGAGGGCGAGCGCTTTCCGAAGGCCATGGTCTCGGTTGCTGCCATTCGAAGAAGGCAGAAGCTGTTGGTATGTACTGTCCAGATTCCTTGCAAGTATATAATTTCACACATGTTTTGCAGATATACGGTGGCACAGGAGTACCGTTTGGATTGGCAAGCAGTAACGAGTTGTATAGTATTAAATTGCACGAAACTACAGGCTGCTCTAAACTTCGACTAGTTGGAAAAGGGCCGGAGCCCCAGTATGGCCAAGCCATAGTTATGAATAAAAATAGTTTGTACACAATTGGAGGAACAAATGGTTTTGATTACAACTGCAATGTTCATCGGTAAGTGTTTAGAATATTTTGAGCAAGTAGTGCACAAGGAAGAGTAATGCATAACTGTATTTGCTTTCTCCAGTTTTATTTATTTGGATACCCTATAAGTGTCTTATGTTTATACATATATGTGCCAGTTAGGTGCGCACACCATACTGTACGAATAAATAGAACTATTTTTCCTATTCGACCATATGTATCCATCGAATTCAATTGTTTGTGTTTGTATTTAATTGAAATGATATAACTGATTATTTTCAGGGTAAATTTGAATAGAAATCCCAGAATCTGGATGCCTTTATATGTGGAGAAACCACATGAAGATATCGATGATGGAGATGTCCCGTATCAGCCTGAAGGCCGCTACAGACATGAAGTAGCATTTGACGGTGAAAATATTTATGTTATTGGTGGTGGCACCGCAATACACTCATTTGATTTGAGTGACATCCCAGTTTTTGATATCAGATCAAGAACGTGGAGAAAGCGCCGATCGAATGGCGATCCTAAAAGTAAGCAATCATCATGCTCATGGATCTTACACTCCTGGACAGACAGTTTCTTGTGAAATTTGCATTCAAAATTGTAGAGAAATGAATACAAAACTTTTATCTTACAAACTGTACTATGCTCAGGAGTCTTAAGAACAATGGCATGTTACTACCTATAAATAAATATTAATTAAAGTAATTAGCAAAACTATCTTTTACATTTTGTATTTTCTTGAGCGTCAAATACTCATTCTGTAATATTACAGTTTTAGAAATGTAACCGGATGTGCATGTATGTTTCTATGAGGGCACATACATACTTTTTGGCATACCGGCTTCCTGTGACAAAACAAACCCAACCATCTTGTTATTTTCCGCATTATACTCTACAGTAATCTTGATGGCATCTTCATTGATCCACATTTTTTAAGGTAGATTCTGCTGTTCAAAATTGTCAAAGTTCTTTGAATTTTAGTGCTCTTTCCATTAAACTTTACTTGTTAAGTGGCCGACTCAAGGTTATAATACAGGGAAAAGCATTATTTGCATTTGAGTAGCGTGTTTTATAAAGAAATCTTCCCTTAACAATGTCAAAAAAGGCAAAACTACTTTTTAGGATACTGCATTGGTAACTAGCGTTTACATAGTTACAAACTCGTTTGTAACTGTAACTGTGTAAACGCTAGTTACCAATGCAGTATTCTAAAAAATCTTATACGATACACGACTGGTAGCATTTTTATGGCCTTGCCGCGGCCATAAAAATGTTGCTACCGGTCTAATAACGTAAATAGCTATTAAATCTTGCTGGCATCAATTACTGTTATATGTAGCTGTTTCATACAACCATCGATGGAAGTTGCTGAAGTTTTGGTTTTTGTTTATATGGAGGCTTGTACTGTGAGATCATTTAAAAACGGGACAGATAGTGCCATGGAATTTTTGTTTTAGATTCGAACTTTGGTAACAGCCATTTGTTAATTTATTAACTTAACCTCAAACAAGACATAAGCTTTATTAAATGTCAAAAATTACAGTAAATGTTCAAAGACAGAAATTTCAACGCACTTTCTTTTTTGACGTTGACAAGAATGAAATGTATATTGAATAAATTAGCATTCGTGTAATAAAACGGCGTTGCTTGTCCCTACGGATGCTGCAACCAGGTCTACCCCCGTGCTAGACGTGCCTGCTGGCCTCGTGCTTGGGACGCCGTGGACGGTCGGACTTCTAATTTTGGCTACTGTAGACAAATACAGATTAAAACTGTACGTTATTTCTCACCCGGTTTGTGTAGCTACTTTTGTTGCTAATGTATGCCCCGGGGATGCATGTGCTTTTGGACCCCTACGAAGATGCTATTAGCAACTCGATCGCCAGGCCTCAGGAGTTTCTAGGTTAGTCGCCAGCTATAATCTCAATTATTAATACAAGTAAAACTATTCGCACAGCTTAGCGAAGTATTTAATTTAAAATACAAGGAGAAAATTAGGGTTGGTAACTTTGTTTTTCTACTCCTTTATTAGTAAATTGCTCATTAAGCACTGTTTACTTGATTAGTAAATTCGTTGTTACAAACAGTGTTACGTAATGATAATGACTAACACGTAATTTTTTTTATTACGTTACAGTTAGCTTCTGTTGTTTGTACGAAGCGGTGTAGGGATGTGACTGCAGCCGCCTAATTTTTAAAATGGTGTGACAGATGATTTGACAGTTAATAAAATATTTCTTTTTCGTTTAACGAAATGAGTGTGACCGTAGAAAAAGTATAGTACGCAACTCGGGCTATAGAGCAATTACACGCTCGTGGAATTACACACGCGCCGCTACGCGGCTTGTGCGTAACTTTTCCAACTCGCGTGTAATATGCTTTCTACAGCTCTCGTTGTGTAATATACTATTATAATAGGCTACTTGCACATAAAACAAATCTAGCTAAACTGGCTATAATATGAAATTGTTATAGCTAAAATAAGTGTAGGAATTTTTCTGAGCGACATAAGTGTATATATATGGAATGAAACTAAATTAAAACTTAGCGATATTATGAAATTTTAAACCGCTTGCAAAACGCCAACGCGCATGCGCCAACCGGTGTGACGTCACAGTGCGTATGAGACTGTCAGCTGTGCTGGCAAGTTGCTTGTTTTCATCGTCCGTTTATAATAATTGCTTCCTTTTGTCTTGTTACATGGTCGTTTTTACTGGTTGTTCTTGCATTAATAGAAAAACAGTCTTTTTCAAGACTACATGCAATAGGAAACTCACGGAAAAAGGTAAACTATTAACGCAATTATAACATTTATTTGTATTAGTAATTAATTTTGTTTATTTAGGAATCCAAGTATCTGTCTTATTACACCACTTTCTTTCTACCTTTGCTGCAACACTGACCTGTTAGTAATGGCCCGAAAAGTCGAAGAAGGGTTTGTTAGAGCACAATCTGACAATTTACCGGAAGTGAACAATTTTATGGTTGCTGGATATTTTTCTACCAACGACTGCTATTCTGCACCCGAAGTTCGTGGAGTAAAAGAGCATAAGTACGTTCATTTTAAAAGTTTGTTGATTAATATTGATTCAGGTTTAAATTTAAATTCCTAGTACTGATTTGGGATAGGTGTACATTTTATCATGTTTCTTTCAGAGTTACCCGTGCAAACTACGGTGATTCTGCAGTGGGGTATGTGCAAGTACGGAGAGATGGTAGTGTCTGCACAGTAAAATGCAAGATTTGCCCAGAACATAGAGTAAAAGGCAAAAATTACGATGTTGTACTACAAGTGGATGAAAAGAAGAAAGAAGTGTTAAAAGTGGAATGTTTGGATTGCGCTGCCTCTGCTGGTAAGTAATAATATGTAGGTTCTTTAACAACAAATAACTACTAATCGGTATTTACAGTCCAAGATGCGTAGTAAGTTTTAGTGGGCAAGTAGGTGTTCAAGGGCGTCAGAGCCCCAGTAGAAACTTATGCACCGTGTATTGTATTAAATTTTATTCTCTACCGACATTAATGTAAAGATTAATAACCGATGACGTTAGTTCAGACCTGGGGGTCGATTCTCGAATTACACGTGTGCGTTGAGTAGAATAGTTGACAGTCGACCACCAATTGCAACGGTACACAAAGAATCATTAAAAATGAACAGGGCTATACAACCAACATTACAGTAGTTGATTACGTTTTCTGTATTCCCCTAATCTCTAAAGTGGAATCGTGTTGTTCTAACTCTCTACCCATCGTAATAATAAAATAACCTTGCACGCAATTGCAAAAACCTCGGGTAAGTCAATTTGAAATGCATAACCTGTTCATTTTCAATGATCGCAAGTGTACAAACCATACCTTAGCTGTCACGTGATCGACTTAACGTGCATGTTAACTTATCGTGCGATTCCAGAATCAGCCTCACGCGTAAGCGACAGTTGTTACTTATGCGTTTATCAAGCAACTGCTGTAAGATTAAAGTTGTTTCCATAAAATGTATGATTTTGTTTGAAAAATATAGGCTAAAGCAATTATTTTTTACAGGTGGATGTAAACATGCAGTAGCATTTCTTCTGTGGGTCCATAGACGTAGTGAAGATCCTGCACCTACTGAAGTACAGTGTTACTGGAAGAAGTCACAACTGTCAAAAATTGGCACGTCAATAAAATTTATGACTGTGGCAGCATTAGGCGGAGTCCCAGTTGAGGAACCCCAGAATAATTTCTTCGAAGAAGCTGTACTTTTAGGCTTGCAAAGTAATGCAGAAGGCGAAATATTTAAATTTTATAAGGAACCTAAGTATAGTTGCCTTAGTATTTATCGAGGGGTTACTCACAACGGGATATCCTGTGTACACTTGCCGGGAGATATCGGGAGATCTTGGGGATATCTAGGGGAAATCTGAGGAGGTTTGGGGAAATCTTAGGAAATCTCGGGAGATATCGGGAGATCTTGGGGATATCTAGGGGAGGTCTGAGGAAATCTCAGGAGGTTTGGGGAATTCTGGGGAGATATCGGGAGATCTTTGGATATCTCTGGGTAATCTCAAGGATATCTGAGGAAATCTTCAGAACATCTGAGACAATCTCAATGATATATTATAGTTTGCCGCTACGCTAGGGTAGCGTTAATTCATAATGCGCAGCCCCATTTTAGTGGTTGAGACCGTGCGCCAGCGTTTGCCGGTCTGTAGTGTTGTAGGAATGTTCGATACACCGAAAAGTACCGGTGCAATCGTATCGTATCGATTTAAAAGTATGGGTTCGGGGCAGTATCATATACAAAAGTACTGCTACATGAAATACCGGTACACATTCGATCCAGATATTTTCTAGGTTTATTTATGCGAACCAGCAAATAGAACTGTAGCAATAATAGTGGCAATAACAATAAAAAATCAACAAAAAATAGTTACAAAATCAGTATTATAAATACATCTATGAAATAGCATAATAACTTTTACAAATGCTTAAAAACTTCCCAAGTAACACGGAAATAATGACTGAAACGCATTCATATTTTCCAACAAAGTTTAGTTTCATAAACGTATATAAACACTACAACAAACTACATAAAGCAGCATGTTATAAATATTTAAGCTGAAGGATGAAGTTTTTATTGGATATTGAATCATTATCATAAAATTTGTTGGAATACATGAGAGCTCCAGTCCGCCAGAGTTAGTCATTCGCCTTAGAATTTATCAATTACGATTTTGCTGTACCAACCGAACCCTGAAGTGTAGTACGTACACATGTTAAACGGGAAGATTTCGACTCAACAAAATAATTTTGTTTTGATTTTTATTCTCCAGTTTGTAGAAGCTGAAAATTTACTTATTGAAAGTTATCGACGTTCGACCATCTCGCCCTTACTTCCATAGAACACTAAATATAAATATCAAACAACATCATTCGGATTATTTTAATTTTTGTTAGAAATTTAAAAAAAAATTAATGGACAAAAGATCAGTTATTGGAACCCAGACGGCAAAACCTTAGCTAGGTCCTGGCGATACTGACTGAAAATGAATCGTATCGTATTGTATCGTTTATTGAAATACTGGTACAAAATATCAAGTATCGGAAGACAAAGTACCGGTACTTCAAAATATCAAACGTCTGCGTTCTCTAGCAGCCTGGGCCAGTGCCTCCCCCCCCCCCCCCCCCCGCATCGCTAGGGTTGCGGAAGTTTTTGTTCCGCCAGTGTTTTTCTAAATTTGTGTGGATGAGCCATATATGTATTATACATATATTGCTAGTAGGGCCTGGAAACGGCCGAAAACATACGGCGCCGACATAGTTTCACTTAGAGTATAACGCGTCTCGTGGGCATGCGTGAGAATTCGAACTCCGCCTTTAGAAGCGAATTTTAAACTTGACCACTTCCCCATTGGGCGGACGACGCCGCCGCGCTTGCGCACAGCTCACCATTATACATTAAAGAGTTGGTTGTCTGTCTCACTTCCTTCGTGACCTCCCCACTCATAGCCGCTAGCAATATAGTAAGTAACTAGCAACCAGTGAGACAAATGTCTCATTGGTCCCGGACGGACGGAAATCACGTGATTTCTCGAAAACCGGAAGTGTCACGTGACTGAAATTCTGTTCCTGACCTGACATAACCATTCCAAACATATAACTTTCATAACTTTTTTCTCTATCTCTTACGGTTTGGCTGCTGAAACAGCGTCCCGGACAGACAAAACAGTGTCCCGGACAGACAAGTCTATTAGATAAAAGATTCATATATGGGATGAGCTTACATGACGGACCGGAATGCGAGGGAAACAATGAGAACCGACATCGTGTTTTGAGGTTAAATTTGGAACCCATGAGAGTTATTTTAATTTTGTGTAACAGTAAAATTTATATAATTAATAACATATTTAAAAACAATGGTCTAATTACCCGACTAAAGAAGACTTACATGTTTAGCAGTTGTTCAAACCCCGGGGAGGCACAAATTTACGTTGAAAAACGTACAATATCAGTCCTTCTCAGGACTAACTACAGGAACACCTGAAGACGGGAGTACAAAACTCCTGAAACGTTGCGTGATTTACACCCTAGACAGTGGAAAAGGTCCGAAAAACATATCAATATAGATACACGATAACAATTTAGGATTAAATCTTGAAACATTTCTGTTTTTATTTTTAAATGCGCCCTATTGTTGACGTAGATTGTTACCGTTGTTCAACTGTATAAAAAAAACAAAATTGTATGCTTATGCAAAATCGATATTTGAAACAATAAATTAAACAGTTACTGCTAGCTGCACAATCAATTAATGTCGAACTGAGTTGTTCATGTAGTATCTGCTATGGATAAAACTGAACTTCAAATGACTTTAGATTTGATTAAATGAAACTAATTTTGAGACTTTAACACTAAAATAATTATTCAAGCAAAATTTGGCTGACTCGCAGTTTGAAAATTTTTGAAAGAACTAGCTGTAGCCCGTGGCGCATGTCGCATTTAAAGTTTCGCGCGTTAGTATGAGATGTGCGCACATCTTCCTGTCATGAACGCCATCCGAACTTACATCGGGCGGTGACTTCGGAAAATCGATTGGTAAAGGTGGATGTAAACAGATCGTTTGGACTCATTCAGCAAGAAAATAATAAACCCTTCTTATCATTACATGAAATGTACTTGTGTTCGTAGTTTTAAAAAAACACAACCAATAAGCATAATAAGTAATTGTTTTCTGTGTTAATATTGCTATTAATAGGAAGTTTGTTTACATAAGTAGGTATGATGTTTTGTACAAAAGAATCACGATTCAGCGAGAATTATTGATTCATTACAAAAATTTTCATTTTCATTTCACTAATTCTTTAACGAACTTCGTCGAGCCTTGATAATAGTTAATCCATTATGACCTTGTTTTATACAATAATATTATCATATTGTTGTAGAACCTTTAATAATAAAGGTAATACGGAGGAAAAGCAAAATCAAACCAACGAACTGGACGGATCTGGTGAGGTTGATGCGGTCAATGAGCCTAAGTTGGATTTCTTTTGGCAAGTTGAACAAGAAGGTGTTACATTTAAAAAAATATTTTAACGTTAGTGGGGTACACCATCATTTATACGCTTGGTAATTTAACTGCCGCGGACTTTCCCGAAATCGAACAAACTGTTCGAACTGTTGTATTAAATTCAGTGGATAAGAATGAATATAGAAATTATTTTGGACCATTATATGAGAAACATCCCCAAAATTTTTAAATTTTGGGCCTGCAAAAAAACATTGCTTTTAACTCTTACAAAATGTGTTACAGATAAAGTAAATCTGAAAAAACAGAGAAAACCCCTAGTAATGTCGGTAACTCCCAAGAAGAAAATGACGACAATGAAAATGTGTGTAACGAAACAGACGTTGAGTTGGAGGAAACACCCGACCTATCATTATTACCGTTAACAAACTTAAGTCTTAAAGATTATTCTGATATTGTCACTGATGATAATAGTATATTATTGTATAAGTACGCCTTTAAAGCACGTACGACGAGTTTAAGAGCACGACGCATTGCGGAGTCCTTTTAACGTCGCTAGTACTTTAATGGCACTTATACAGATTTTTTGTTGATTGCTAGAATTCATGTATTGTACTGTTATTGAGAATTTTATACGATTTTTTCATTTGGGTATTTTAATGGTCTATCGTTTTAATTGCACCATATGCCAGAAAATAGTTAGTTTTAATTAGGTATTTTTGATATTTACCTTGCTACATGTTTTGTTTTATGGATAACACAAGTAAAAAAAAATAACAAATTTTGTCTCTGCAATAAAAAAGTCTATGTGTAAAAATCAATGATTGTGGGAAATACGAATTTAGAGGGTGGTAAAGCCTGCTAAGCATTCAAACTTTTCTTTGCACTACTAAAAATTTTAATAGATGAAAATAGTTTGAGAATTTGACAAAATTACAGAAGATCTCGGGGAAATCTTGTGATATTTGCAAGAATCGTGAGAGCTCTTGGGAGATATGTGGGAAATCTCAGAGGTTCTGGGGAAATCTGGGGAGATCTCGGGAGATCTGGGGAGATGTCGGGAGATCTTGGGAGATCTGGAGGATATCTCGGGAGATCTGGGGATATCTCTGGATATCCCTCTGAAATCTAGGAGGTCTAGGGAGGTCTGAGGATATCTGAGGGAGATCTCGGGAAATCTTTTATGCAAGGATATCTCCTGTACACTTAAATCCTTGGTGATTGACCCCTCGGTATTTATACACTGCTCTTGAAATTTGTGGAAGGCAATGGAAACGAATATAAACAATTTATTCAGTTTTGCCAGCAACAGATGCATGAAGATGTTTGCTACAAAGCTGCTGTAAACACACCATTTCAAGCAGATGATAGTTTGTGGCATCGTTTAAGATATGGAAGAATTACGGCTTCCAAATT
Organism: Agriotes lineatus; assembly: GCA_940337035.1. NCBI lineage: Eukaryota > Metazoa > Arthropoda > Insecta > Coleoptera > Elateridae > Agriotes > Agriotes lineatus. The sequence continues at coordinate 57,497 of CALNHX010001693.1, forward strand.
GTACACCGCTGCACACTGCCACAGTGAGGATGGGACATTTGTTCAGCAAGTTATTGGCGCTACAAAACTAAGGGAGACAAAAGCAATGGAAAGAGGTAGAAAATTGGAAAAGCAGGTGTTACATTGCCTAGAAGAACAGCTACAATGCAAGTTTAATTATATTGGCATCAGGCTCTCAAATCAGCACCCAATTTTTGGAGCATCGCCTGATGCAGTTTTTGGTGATCATGTAGTGGAAGTGAAGTGCCCATCAAGTACCAAAACTATTACAAATTATTTAACTGTAGACGGAAAAATAACAGCCAGATATAAGGCACAAGTGCAGCTCCAAATGCACATTTTACAAAAAAAAGTTGCATTTTTTCTGTAGCCGATCCAGAATTCGAAAAAAACAAAAAATTAAAAAATATATCTGTATTATATGACAAAGATTATATTGAAGAAATCATGTTAAAAGCAGAAATTTTTTGGGAAAAATATGTGTTTCCTGTATTATTGCAGTCTGCTATTAAATAAAAATGTGTAGGTATTTTAATTATTTGTTTCCTCTGTTACTGCAGTGTAGTATAAAATGTTTATATTTAGTTATTTATATATTTATTCTAGGTTGTATTTAACTACTACAATAACTACAACATTGTTGTCTTACACTGTAACTTATTTATGTACCTAATAGCTATTTAATTAAACCAACAATACCTTACTTTATTAATGCAGTTTGTAAATTTACTAATCCACATGCAATAACGATCATGTGATCTGTGTACCGTATAATGTTTTTATTCATGCAAGAGTGGGGTCGAAGTATTTTAAACTCTCGTAGTCGACGGATTACCCTCTCAACGTGTATTCGTAGGCTAGCTATTCGTTTGGTAGCTAAAACATCAGCTTTAGAGCTTTTTTTACACATTTCTACACTAGGTGGTCGTATCAATGAACATTTCCTTTCGATTAGCAAGTGCTCAATATGTTTAAAGCCTCGGTCTGCCATAACGGCAGCTCCAGCTGGAAGTTTTTGCAGAAAACCACTTTCTTCAACTATTATTACATCAGACGCTCTTCCCCCAAATCCTGTAGATATGAAATTTATAATACCATTTGGAGTGCACGATATTAAATACTTCAACGTATTTGCCTTTTTGTATTCTGACCAAGTCAGACTTTGATGAATCGGATTACTCGGTTTTTCAATTTCTAAACAATCTATTATAGATTCAACGTTGCTGTAATAAGCTGTAAATGCTATCGGCAGCAATTTCTTAAGTTCTTGTTTAGGATACCATTTAATAAATTTGTTCAGGTTACCGCTCAAATGTGTTACGGTGTTTGAAAATGCCCTACTAACGCTGCTCTCCGAGATGCCAAAATCATCAGCAAGGCTAGCAAATGTAGCATCCATCCTGATCTTCTTTAATGTTATATAAATATTCATAACCGGTGCTGGAGTGTACTTTTGCAATAAATTAATAATAAAATATGCATCTTTACCAAGCCCCAAATAGAAGCGACATTTTAAGGGAATTAAATGCATGGTTGTTTCCAGTGCTGTATTCCTATAAAATATTTTGGGTATACGTCGCCCAATGTAATTTTTTGTATACGGTCATATACGCAAGACATTGAAAAAAGGTGATTATATAAAAAAAGCGAGTAACAAGAACATACAGAATGGTTTATTAAAAATTACATCAAATTGTTTACAATTTTATTTCTAAACTTACCTACAGCTACAGGCTACAATTAACTACTACCTAAAACTATGATATACATTTACATTTTACACCAAATAAACAATAATAAAAATGCAGAATCCTGATTCACACAACTGCTGACTGATACTGACAACTAAACAACAGTAAACAGGTAACCACCATACAGCTGCATTTGCATTGTATTCTAGAAAGCCTTTCTAAGAAGTGATTACTGATTGCAAATAACATCGCCACTGACGTCATTGTAGCATTGGAATTTTAAGTAGACAAGCATATCACCATCAGACAAGGACAACCCCTAAAAGCCGAATTGTTTACGCATTCCGCATCCTCCTGGCATTGCTTTTGTTAACAGTCGGTTTTAATTTTTTCTCTTCAAAATAGCGTATATAGGCTTATACCTTGACGATTTTTTGGATATACGAATTTGAAATGTTCATTTTTTGGGTATACGGCGTATACCCGCGTATACCCCGGAATACAGCACTGGTTGTTTCTAATGCTTGCTTCTTTAATCGATTAATCAACACATGTGACTCTTCATCGTCCGTGTCGGTGTCTAAACAATCCGATTCCAAATAAAAATCAGAAGAACCGCTTTCACACATTCCTTCGCTGGAATCAATGTCACTATTTGTAGAGTCTGAAAAAATTAATATTTCTGAAGGAGCCATCACAGTGACCGGTGGTAATGAAGAAGTCGCAGGATTGACACTTGTTTCCATTGTTGAACATGCTACACTTTTTGTTGCTGTGGAACACTGAACTTTCTTACTACGGTACCTTTTCTTTGGTGGAGATTCCGTTTGTGTATACTGTGAAACGGGAAATATTTTTGGGGACAGTGTGCTCGTAGTAGTACTTGACTCTGAAGTTTGTATACTGTCTTGGCCAGTAAAATCATGCATCTCGTTGCTGGAGCTGGTACAAGCTTCACTTAAAATTTCGTCGATTACTCGTTTACAGGAACGTTTACTTGAAGCTTGTCGAGGATTGCTAGGTCCGGCTCGACTTCGATCATGTTGGCAGGCAAAGATGTGTGGTACCACATGCGATTTTAGTTTCTTCAGGCCACCCACCAGTTTGAATTTGACATAGTTGTCCATATCTTCTTCTAGCTGAAACAAAAAACAAAAATAATTACATACTACTATGAGTAGATATTTATTATAAATATAATAAATAATGTGGTATATTTTTTTGAATTTTGCAGTTTTAAAATATTTAATATACCTACATTTGTTATTATAGGTACTACTTACTTTAAAATGATCTTCGCACACATACAAGCATGAAGTTTTCGCAAGATCTGCATAGTTTCGTCGTGTCGCATTTATCCACAACTTCCTTCTTTTGGCTTCAGTGGGGACACGAAAGAAAAGCTTGTTTGGAGTTTTTCTTCCCGTGCTTACACAATCTGGAACTATGCACCAAAAGCGTCCTTGCACTTTGTCTCCCATTTCCACAGCAATTAAAAAGAGCGAGTCTACTAAAAATACAAATAAATGAGTTAATAAGCACACCTACATTTAATAATTCAAAATGTACCTTCTTATAATCCCTTCTGCTTCTGTAGTCTTGAAAAAGACTGTTTTTAAATACAAACAGCAAAAGCAAAACACGTGGTAACGTAGAATTAAAACAAACTCGAAATTGCAACACCTTAACCTGCTAATGATACAGGGCAAGTGCCATGTACAAGAATGCTATACGCCCTGTGACGTCACGCCGTCCGCGCAAGCGCAAACGCGTTTCAATGGCCTGAATAATTATTTAAACTTATTTCGCTAATAACTATAATAATAACAGTTATTTAGCAAAAATATTTTGAATAATAGTAAAACACGCAGTTCTGAACTCGTTTAGAACAAATCTGAAAATTATGCAAGAAGCCTATTCCAATTGCTCGCTAACGAGGATTTTTAATCGCTGGCAGCGATTCCTTACGTTTCACACCGTCTCTTGCCGTTTAATTCTGTTTAAGTAATATTATTGACATTCTTGTAAAATTAATGTTACACTGCACATTTGACCACCTCATATTGCACAAATTTTCGCGATTGTGGGTATACAGCGCTCTGCAAAGCATCTCCGAATTTCACATATGTCCAGTCCTTATAAAATGACGTTTATGTCACAATTTAGCAGAGTGACGTTTGTCTTACAATTTAGCAGGCCGTGCACAGAACAATACCTAAGGGCGTGGCTGGTTGTTGTAGAGACGACTCTTAATGGCCGCCTTTTTTAAAATTGACCACACTGTCCTTATATAGCCACTGTAATTGGTAGCAGGGCCAGTGTATATAGGAGAGTACCGCCATTCTTTGATCCGTGAAAATGCCACCATCGTCGCCATGTTTACTCCCATTAGCAATAATTGATGAGTTATGTCTAAAATTTTACTTGAAATTGGCAAGACTGTAAGTCTATGTTAAATTCGAGGTTATCAGGTTATGTTTTGCGTCAGTTTGTGTCAAAATTGACGCAAAACCTAACCTGCTAACATCAAATGTGACATAGACTTACAGTCTTGCCAATTTTAAGTAAAATTTCGGATTGCCAATAAATGTCACGTTGACGGAATTGTTATGCAAACCTCAAAGTGGCGCATATGACAGAGGAACAAACATGGCGGACGTGGCGGTACTCTCCTATATCTACTGGCTCTGATTGGTAGAACTTTGTTCTGCCATCTGATAGTGAAGCTTAGAAATACCCCCAGAGTGACTGTCCCAGGCACTCTAGACAGGTTTCAACATTTGGCATGAGTGTCTCTACTTGTTCGATTTATGTACGCTGGTTTAGTCACTATACCTAGCTTTTGTTTAGTTATTATACACGATAAGGAACTCTTAATTAATCATCATATTAGTTTAAATATTAAGGATAGTTATTTTCCACGCATAGACGCTCTCGATCAAAATTCAATAACTAAGTATGATATAAGTTAAGTTCAATTGAAACATGTTAACCTACATCATTTGCAATCTATAAAAGACGAATTAAAATTAATTCCTAAGGACAAAATATTCACATTATTTATCTATGGGCTCGATGAGTATTAGCTTGCTTATATGCGTAAAAGATCATTCGCAATATTAACAAAACAAATGATGTTGAACTAAGAATTATGAGCAATCAAGGGCAATTGGCCCCACTTAACGAAAATCTAAATTAAGAAAATTAGAAACTTTCCAAATTTTTATTTCCGATCAGTTGATTTTTCGCTAGCTTAAGACAAACATCGCTTAAGTCAGGACTGTCCAACACGTGGCCCGCGGGCCGCATGTGGCCCGCCAGGATATTTTTTGCGGCCCGGGGATCGATAGATACTATAATTTCATAAAACATGAATCTGGAATATAAACTATAAATCATTGAAAATAATATCATAGGTACATAGAACAAAGGTACAACATTGTGTTAGGAAACAGTCCCGCCCACCTCCGGTGGAAGGTTTGTCTTGTCCTTTGCCTCAGTCTGGCAGTTGCCACCAACGCGAATGGTCCTGTAGTGATCAGACACCTGTTTTTGATTTTTTTTAGTAGTGTTTAGTTCTTCTAGTTATTAACTAATGATTACAGGCAGACCTCGCCGTTCGCGGCTTTGCGGTTCGCTGATTTGATTTTACGCGGCGCACTTTTGTGCTCACTTTTCCGTTTACGGATTGCTTTGCCGTTCGCGGATGGAATTGTCAACTGTTTCAACTTTCACACACTATAAAGGCCACTAATCTGACGTTAACTTTAATTCGCTGTTAAAATAATCAAAAGTGTATAAAAATTTGTTTACTAATGAATAATATGTCATAAGCACCAACGCAGACGTATGCGGTTTATGTCATGACTAAAGCTGATAATTATATGCACTCAAAAGTAAGAAAATATGCGCATATATATGCATACATTTTGTTCAGTATATGCACTCAAAGTTATAATATATGCACATAATATGCTCTAATTTTTTTGAAAATAAGTAGGAGTATTCTAAATAATTAAAAATTTCAATTATTTTGTATGAGTATATTTATTTCTCTAATTTTTATTCAAAGACGTCATTCAACTGCCAACACCAACTTCACGTTTTCAGCAACATAAAAATGAGATTTTTCCTAACCCCACCAGACTGTTATCCACCCAACACTCTTGAAATGGATTTTGTGTTGGCCGATTCCTTATACACTGCTTCTATGGAAAAAATGGGGGTTGCTAGCAGTCTATGTTTATATAGTCTAAGATTTTAACAGGGACTTCCCCTTTCCCCTGTAAGGTATACAGGGTGATTTTAAAATGTTTCGCCAAACTTCTGGGTATTGTTCTACACACCAAGGCAAGTAAAAAAGTCCATATAAACATGTGTCCGACAATCGCGCGTTTCCGAGTTACGAGCAATTTTTGAACTTGGGAAATAGTCCAGTGAAATGGTGCTCAAAAAGGGCGAATACCGAAAAGTTTTGGTGGAGTTCTGATATTTGGTTCCTGTATGTTTTTTGGGTCGCTGTACACGAATATCAGATTTGCCAACAAGAATTTTGACCGGAAACACGTTTTTTTTAAAGCAAAAACGGTGTAAAACCCCGATTTTTTTTAGTTTTTCTAAAACTACTCGAAAACTATCCAATTTCGTAAATATTGAACTGATATGAAATAAAAGAGAATAAAATTTCCTACATTTTATGTACGAGCGGTTTTTTTTCTCCGATCAATCGTTAGGTGTTAAAAGCAAAAAAAAGTAATTATGCCAGTTTATTTCAAAGTAACTCGAAAACTATCCATTTTTCGTAAATCAACAATGGTATATGAAATGAATATTCATAAATGAAATGTTGGCAAACCTGATACTCGAGTACTGCGACCCAAAAAACATATAGGAATCAAATATCAGAACTCCACTAAAACTTTCCTTTATTCCCAATTTTAAAATCACCCTGTATATCTCAGTTCTACATAAAAAGTTTATTAATAAAATTAATAAAATGGTAAATTTAAAAAAAAAATCAAAAAGTTCTTCATACATTACAAATTATTGCTAAATATATCCAAATATGCAAAATTCATAAAATATGCTCAAAAACGTATAAATATGCAAAATATGCAAAATGAAACTTGGCTTAAACGATTTGTTTTCACATAATTAGTATACATATTCAAAAAGTTTTGCCGGCATATCAGTTATACAAAATATGCATTTGCCATATAATATCAGCTTTAGTCATGACCACCTAAATAACATTATTTATCACGAACTTGTAAACACGCTTATCGAGCCTATTCCTTTGAATCTTATATTACCAAATTGAACCTGAAATAAATTGTAAAATTATAACTTGAATAAATAAATGGACATTCGAGCTCATTAAAGTGGCAGACTTATGTTACGTATGAAATTTTAGTTCAAGCTTTACTGTCTTCTCGAGCGTTTCTGTTGAAAATTCAATTGAGTTTAATTTTCAAAACACGGAAAACCATGTCGTCAAAGCGTAAAGTTTCTGCTTCAGATTTTCCAGACAACAAACGCAGAAAAGTTTTGGTTTTTTGAGGTTGCATGGTATAAATAAATGTAGTTAATGGAACCTAACCCCGTTTTTATTATTTATGTGTTTACTTGCGCATCGCGGTTTTGCGCTTCACGGCATTCTTTTGGAACGATACCCCCGCGAACGGCAAGGTCTGCCTGTACTTGTGACAGTTTTTACGTATCAACAAATGTCATTTTATCTAACTTACTTATCTCTATACATAAATGTACATTAATTGATGCGCCATTTTTTTCTTTTGTGGATATCTCAAGAACGGAAAGGAATTAACCTAAATTGTATATGATTTTTTTAGAATCACCTCTAGAACACATGGTGTAAGTTTGTCGGCTACCTGAGGGAACACCCTTTAATCTTTTTGTAATGTAACCTAAGTTTCTTGAATAAATAAAAATTAGTATCCAAATATACACATTTTATATTTATTACAATCACTCTCAAAAGTTGCTAAGACACATTTTATGATGCGGCCCTCATGACCTTCATTTTTTCTAGAGTGGCCCTTGGGCCACTTGAAGTTGGACAGCCCTGGCTTAAGTAAGAGTGATTTTGTAATTCCGTGTATGTAGGTTAAATAAATATTTTTAGAAACTTATTTTTTTGCCTATAACACGTCACTCTTGTTGGAACTTTTTGTTCTATTTGTGAGTATGTATAAGGTAAATTAGAGAAATAAGTTAGTGAGACATATGAAAACTCATCCAGAAAAAAAACCGTAGTCTTGTTCTATTTGCAGATATAAAACAACTGAGAGATGTAATTTTTGAAACATAATAAGAAATCTCATAGTGGTCAAAATGGAATCAGAATCAATCATGTTGCTAGTCTGCAAAATTTTGTAGTTCTTTTTAGTCGTTCTGCTAACATTTTGCGCCCATATTTTTCTTAGAGCTGGAATAATCCAGTAATTATTTGCTGCGATCACTTTAGATTGCAGTTTATAGTAGGTATCGAGAGATCCAAAAAAAACTGTTCCTCAGCGGGCTGTGAAATTCAAACATTTGAATAATATGTTGGTAGCACTGTAAGTCTATATCAAATTCTAGGTTAGCAGGTTAGGTTTTGTGTCAGTTTTGACACAGACTGACGCAAAATTTGACATAAACTTACAGTGCTACCAACGTTTGAATATCACAGTCCGCTGAGGAACAGTTTTTTTTGGATTTCTCGATATATACCTGGAATTAATTAATATTTTGACACAAAAATGAAACAATATAAAACTTTTACCTTTACACTCCTTTTAACTGCAGCACAAACCTTTTCCAGTCATGTTGAATTTTTAACCTGCGATCGGTCACGTCATTAGAAAAAATCTAATATTTTGCTGTAACTTTTTTAAATTTCGCTCTTCTGTCTCATACAGTATGTAGAAAGTTAGGAGGGGGGTAAACAATTTCTCTACCACAAAAAGAGTATACTTTAATAAACATTTCTGACTACTCCACATAGTTTTTTTGTAGACTATTCAATTCACCTGTCATCTGTCAAAAAGTGACCAATGAAAATCCAGAATTCTGACGTTTCTTGACTAATCAAAAAAATATCAGTGGATATATCTTCCTAGAAGGTATTCAAGTGACTATTTTTAACAAATGCGATTTTTATTAGAAAAAGTCAATATTAGTGTTCTGTTACTATAGAAATTGCGTAGTTTGTTGCTAGATTTACTGAAAACTAATTTGAAAAGGTAGTTTGGTTTATTAAATAGTCCCTCGAATACCATTCTTAGTCAAAGTTAAGTAGATTATTTTTGCGGTGGTATCACTACTCATGTCCATTGCGCTTGGGATTAGGACTCGTGCTGTCGCACTCGTCCTAATCGTACCAAGCGCAATGGACATTCGTGACACCACCACAAAAATAGTCGACATAACTTTGACTACTCATGGTATTATAAGTGAATATTCGCTAGTATGCACCCACATTTTAAATTATGTAATACTTTTTTTCAGAAACAAATGACCAACATCTCTTCCCTCTAAGTAGCCATTAAAATGTTTACTTGCATTTGTTTCTTTCTTGAAACGCTACTAATTATAGTAGTAAAAATACTTTTAAATTTTGAAGTATGAACTGAGGGTTTGATATTTATAAAATATTTATGTTTTAGTTTCCAAGATTAAGGGAACGTTTTAGACTTTTTAAAATTATCGTCTTAATAATTATATCAAAGCCTATTTTGCAGAAACCAAGTCCATTAACAAATTAAAGCAGAAAATAATGCTTGACATGACACTTTATTTCAAAATCTTAAGTATTCATACAAACTGAAATTAAAAATTTTATTCGTTTATACACTAACTCTTATAAAAGGTGACAAAATACAATACCTATAATCGCAGTACGTAACAATGAACACTAAATATATTTTTCAGAGAATTTCTTCGGACTCACGGTCGGAATCCACCACAGCGCTATCTTCTGAATCGGAGCTAACCTCAGGATCCACACCTGTTTCTTGTAAATGCACGTACCGCTTCACAATATCCTCAATTTTCGTGTTGGCCTCCAAACGGTTGGCACGCAGCTTGCAGTCCAAGGTAGGGTCTTCTGTCGCAGGATCCGTGGAACTTCCGGCTGCTAGGTAGTCCTGGTGGCAATGCAGTAAATCCATCTTGCGCCTCTTCTGCAGCAAGTTCCCCAGCGCCTCAAAGCAGGACCGGATTTCGCGCTGCAAGTTCTGCTCGGAAATGGGCAGCTGCTTCACCTCCACACATTTTCGAATGCACTTGTCCACGTCGAAGTATGTTGGGAATGTCGTGTTGTTCTTGTACTTCTTGTTTATGGCATGGTTTATCTCCGAGTGTTTCGAGGTCGAAAAGTCCAGCCTGTATTGCAGCAACCCCGTGTTCGGCGTCTCCTTTTTGTATTGACACAATTTCTTATATATCTGCATGGCTCGATCCTTGTACCTGCCAGTCTGGATGTAGTGGGAGTTTTCTTCGTCATCGAAGTCAACCTCGGCCTCCTCAAGCTTTTTAATTTTGCGCCGAATTCGGAACAGGGTGACCTCTAATCTTTTTATATATTTTTTCGTCTTCACATCGTTCTGCGCGGAATTAATTCGCTCGGCCTCAACACTTTTGCCTGTCAACTTCATCCACTGGAATATTTCGATGAAGCACAGAACTGCCTTTTCGGTATCGCCCAGATGAGCCTTATTATTTTTGATTATCTCCTCCAAACCTACAAAGTCGACCTCAAATTCCACTAGTTTGTTCAAGTACCTTTTTATAATTGGCAGCTTTTCGCTAAGCTGCTTCACATGCTTAGGCTTCTTAACCGTCTTTAAACATTCATCGAGAAAGCCAAACAGCTTTGTTTCGATATTAGCACTATTTGAACTTGTCGCACCATTCTCACTTACAGTATTATTTTCTGCAGAAATAGGTTGGTCCGTAATTCCATATGGGGTTGGGGCTTCCGATATCTCTTCAGTTTTTTCAATTTCAGTCTCCGCTTGGTCTTTAGGGGCTTCTGCAGGTTCAGAGTCTTCTATTGCGATGTCGACCGTCTCGACATTGCAAGGATTGGCGGGATTCTCTTCAGTCTTTAAAACTGGGTCGCTTTTCAAAGTTTCCGCTGGAGAATCTGCGTTTACTAACACATCGTCATCATCGTCCGACAGGATGATGCAAGAAGTCGGCACGTTCGTGTCAGCGACACCATTAGTTACTGCGGTTAACTTTGCTCTCTTTACAGGGGGCGCCAGGGGTGCTACGGTTTCTTCGTCGTCTGACTGGATGATGCAAGAAGTCGCTGTGTTCTTGCCAGCGACACCATTAGTTACTGCGGTTAACTTTGCTCTCTTTACAGGGGGCGCCAGGGGTGCTACGGTTTCTTCATCGTCTGACTGGATGATGCAAGAAGTCGCTGTGTTCTTGCCAGCGACACCATTAGTTACTGCGGTTAACTTTGCTTTCTTTACAGGGGGCGCCAGGGGTGCTACGGTTTCTTCGTCGTCTGACTGGATGATGCAGGTAGTCGTTGCGTTCTTGCCAGGGACACTATTAGTTATTTTGGTTAATTTTGCTCTTTTTGCACGGGGCGCCGGGGGTGGTACGGTTTCTTCGTCGTCTGACTGGATGATGGTGGTAGTCGTTGCATTCTTGCCAGGGACATCATTAGTTATTTTGGTTAACTTTGCTTTCTTTACAGGGGGCGCCGAGGGTGGTACGGCTTCTTCGTCGTCTGACGATAACGTTATTATTACTTCGTATGTTTCACTCATGGCACTTTTCCGTTTAGCGCCTATGTAACGACTGTTTTAAAAAAGTAAAATAACCAAACTTTACAAAATGTCAAAAAACAAGTGAACTTCAGACAAGACAGGTGAACTCTCTAGGTAAAGGCGGCTTTACACGTGTATAGCAGCTAAAGCAAGTTAATAAATCATGTAGCTTAATTTAGTTACTTGCATCATGTAAACATTTACGTTTTGTACGATTGAGTACTTGAGCAAGTAAAGAATTTAGTAAACAACTTTGTCAAGTAAATAGAACTGAGCAAGTGGTGTACCCTCACCACGATTATTTCCGTTAACTAAACGCTAACTAAGCAAGTGTAGGCAGGTTAATTTTAGTTTGGTAAAGCGTATTAGTCAGACCAGCCGTTCGCCAAATAATTTATAGAAATATGGCGTCCCGTTGGAATGCAGATACAACATTAGTAAAATGTGTGCAAGAATATCGAGAGACAGAATGTTTGTGCTACCAGAGCTAGAATTTATAAGAATAAACAAGCCCAAGACAACCAGTTCCTACTCCACACACGCTTTTTTTTAATTATAGCTATACTTGCTTTAAAAAATCAACGTCAACTAAATATTTATGCTAAAATGTGTTACATGTTAAAAGCCTATTCTATTAATGTTAGTAGTTTACGTCATATATGGCCGTGAAAGGATGATCAATTGGAAAAACGCAGTCGAAGCGTAATAAATATTATACATCAAGTGAATTAAACATATGTTTATTCACGAAAAGAGTCTGGGTTCACGAGCACGCAGTGCGAGTGAGATCAAATCTTTGAGTTAATAAATGTTTAATTCACGTGGCGTATATATATTTTTATTCAATTTTGACGAAATTTTGAATAAAAAATTTTAAAATATTCAAATTTATAGCTCCTGCTACTCTTAAATCACTTATCAAACAACAAATAAAACAGCACACTTACTGTGCTGTTTTATTTGTTGTGACGTTTGTCACCTGCTTACAGCTATAGGCGAGTGACATTAACTGAACGCCACCACGCGGCGATTTTCGAAATCACCATTGAAGGTATACTTTTGCAATAGGTTGATGTGCTTGTATTGCTTATTGCTTCGTATTACCATAATTGTCATTGTTTTTTAAATTATGAGTGGAAAAAAGTGCATAAGTAATATTAACTGTTGTGTATATGGATGGCACACAAAAAAAGAGGAGAACGAAATTTAAGCTTTCATGGTTTCCCAAATGAAGCATCAGGTTACATTTATCGCGCGAAGTCCAATAACATTTTAAATCAGTGGACGATAGTTGTGGTAACTATTTAATGTTATGTGAAAAATTACTTAATTTATTTTACATGGTACATAGAAGCAAAACAGCAGCGATATTTTTACATTGGCTCGAATTTCCAGCCTTGCAACTGCATAGAAATTTTGCAATACCAAATTCCCCATTGGTATATCGCAGGGTCCTTTTTATTTCACGGGGCCGTTCTGTTAATGGACTGGTTTGCAGGGAGAGTGCATTGTTATTTCTTCAGCCGTTTTTGCTGCCACTCCACGTGTAATTAAATGTTTGCATGTAACACTGCTTGGCCCTCGTTTATGCAACGCGAACTATGCGTAGCACCCAAATAGTTAAACACTAGGTACTTAAAATGTTAAAAAGGTACATTCGCCCATGGCTTTGGTGTAATTAATGAAATATAAACAACTAGGTACGTCGGCACTAATGTTAATCTAACACATAACAGCTTACCTACTGAATCTACTAAACGCAACTTTAAATGTCCTCAACTCGTTTAGGCAACAGAAGATATTATATATACTTGGTGACAATGAGACTAGGGCCATGCTTATATCTTCTCTATTTATGAATCGATTTGGATAAAATTTTATACTAAGATACTAGACATAATTTCTGATTGGCTGATAGATATAGTCAAAATGACTGACTTCCGGTTTTACCGGAAATGATACTAACTTTGATTTTTTAAATAGAACACCCTGTATATTTTATATTTTTTTGAATGTACGAGTCAAACTACATACAACATTCTTGCCAAATTTCAATTTTTTTAAACAAAAAAAATCTTTTTTTAATTTTTATTTTTTACCATAGAAGGCCTTGACTTGGAAAAATCTATTCTAATTGACTCTAGCAACTCATAATAGTAGCTATTTTATCAATCAGGTCAATAACAAACCTTTAATAAAAGAATATAATTTGCTAAACTCGTTTTTTAAAAAAAGTCACTTTTTTTAAATGGCACCTACCAAGGGCCCTCAAGCCATTAAACAGAAAATTTAATTACCAATCTAACGATATGCATCATGCACTACTTTATCTTTATCTGAAACTGAAAATTAATTAATTAATTATTTTTTTTAAATATTTTTATGTAATAACCAATAATACCAAAGCAAATTTGGTAACACTGTTGTATGTAATTTGAGTCGTAGATTGCGAAAACATAAAACATATAGAGTGATCTATTTAAAGAATCAAAGTTAGTGTCACCTCCGGTTTCACCAAGGTTGGTTTTTAAAATAAATTTAAACAATTAATTAATTAATTAATTTTCAGTTTCAGATAAAGATAAAGTTGTGCATGATCCATATCGTTAGATTGGTAATTACATTTTCTATCTAATAGCAAGATGGCCCTTAATAGGTGCCATTTAAAAAAAGTGACTTTTTCTTAAAAAACGAGTTTAGCAAATTATATTCTTTTATTAAAGATTTATTATTGACCTTATTGATAAAATAGCTATTATTAAGAGTTGCTAGAGTCAATTAGAATAGGTTTTTCCAAGTCAAGGCCTTCTATGGTAAAAAATAAAAATAAAAAAATATTTTTTTTGTTTAAAAAAATTGAAATTTGGCAACACTGTCATATGTAGTTTGACTCGTAGATTCAGAAAAACAAAATATATACAGTGTGTTCCATTTAAAAAATCAAAGTCAGTATCATTTCTGGTAAAACCGGAAGTCAGTCATTTTGACTATATCTATCATCCAATCAGAAATTATGTCTAGTATCTTGGTATAAAATTTTATCCAAATCGATTCATAAATAAAGGAGATATAAACATGGCCCTAGTCTCATTGTCACCCGGTATATCAGTGAACACACCACACACAAGTTTAATTGAATCAAAGAACGCTTGCAACATAACTGACGTTCTGTTTGTTGTGCAACTGATATCTTCAATCGCCGCCATATTGGTGGCGGTGGTGGCGCCACCAACGGTGATGTAAATCGCCTATACACAAAATGGGAAATAAATGACATTAAAAATATTCAAATTAAGATAATTATATATTACACACTACAAAGAGAAAGAATAATTGAATGTAAGTATTTGTAGAAATCATAAAAATATGTTGTTCTTCATTGAAACGTTTTTAATTCTCTAGTGAATTAAAACGCTTTTATTTCTCTTGTGAATCATAGAGTGTTTATGAAGGCTGTTATGGAGTTAATAATGTCACTTAAATTAACAAAATTGAATAAAAAAATTAATATCCGAGTTGCAAGGGTTTTTAAGAAAGAAAAGAGGTTAGAAAAATAATAACACGTTTTTGTTTTCGAATCGGCGACATGAGAAAAACTTAGCTATGCATTAAGAGTTTCGTGGTAAATATGTGGTAAACTCGAGATTTCTCGTTCTTCGTTAATAGTATGTGGATACTAACAAAGCGTGCTTGAGGCAGATTTTGAGAGCGGGCACCATTTTTCAAGGGAAAAATAGTTC
Source organism: Agriotes lineatus (assembly GCA_940337035.1). Classification (NCBI taxonomy): domain Eukaryota; kingdom Metazoa; phylum Arthropoda; class Insecta; order Coleoptera; family Elateridae; genus Agriotes; species Agriotes lineatus. Next base: position 72,719 of record CALNHX010001693.1, read on the forward strand.
CAAGTCCTCGACTGATTAGGGAACCACGGAATTCGCTGCATAGTTTTTGCCTGTTATTGCAGGGTATGTATAGTTGTTTTTGAAACTATCCGAATCTATTTCCGTAATTGGAAATTATAACAAGTTCGGGGCGACGGAAACACATTAATTTGAACCTCTCTTCATAAGAATTTCACTCCGGAGACCGTAAGATTGCTTGCGGTCAAATGGCAGCTGACGTTTAACGACTATCAGAGTAGGAGTTAGGAGTGCAGATTATCCTCTTGAACGGTGGTGCATGCTGATTAAACTCCTGAGAGGCTAGTCTCCCATTTCACAAGCGTAGCGATTACCAGATAAGTGAAGTAAAGTTGTGATGTTTCGCATATTTTCAAAAAGTAAGAACTATTTATAATTCCTTAATTGTAGACTAGCTATTATATAACTGTGAGTTAGTATTAACGTCAAATATAGTAGTTAGAAAGTTAAATTGACGTAAGCTTAAGTGGGGTACCCCGTTTTATAATACAAACTATGATTAGATAAGAGTTTGACGTCAACAATTGTTCCCTTTTACGCAACGAGAATAGACTAATTAAAAACAGAAGTATCATCTTTATATATAATTATAATTCTTCTGTACGTGTGTATGTCACTGAACTCCTCCTAAACGGCTGGACCAATTTTAATTTTTTTGTGTGTTTGAGCGGGTTCTTGGATGGTTTAGATTCACAATTAGACCCGGAAAGTGGCGCTGCAATAGGGTTCTAAAAATTAAAAAACAAATTTTTTGCGATTTTTTTAAAGATTTCTCGCATATCAGAACATATAACCATTTAACCCCAACGACCCCCTAATATTTTTTAAAATAAAAAAAATCGAAAATTCGAATAGCGAAAAAACGTTTGCTGAACCCGCTAATAGCAGGCAAACCAACGTTCGGGCATGACGTCTGTCGGGTCCGCTAGTAAATCTATATAAAGAATTGCTTATTTCATTCAAGCATTAAAGTTTCAAGGGTTGTAATGTGTTGTATATATACAGTGTGTCCCAAAAAGTTTTATACAAATGGATGTAAGCATTACAGCGTAATCTGTATTCCAAATTTGAGCTAAATATCTCAAAAACTGCAGGAGCTATAAAGAAAAAACTAAAAAAATCTTGAACTTTCAACACCCTGTAGATCGGTAACGAAGCGTTTGCGGACCTATGTTTATATGAACTTTTTATCTTAAAATTGCCCAAGGAATACGCTCTTAGGCTATGACCATCGAGGCACGGGACACCCTGTATGTAAATGAGATATGAGTTAGGGTAGGGGTGGCCCATATATGTAATACCAGCGTACATATTTGATATATGTACGCTGTAATACTTACCAAAGACAAGAACAGATAGATACTAGTTATTAAATATATGGGGTAGCCTAAAGTTCCACTCAAACTCAAAGCATAAATTGAGGTTACATTGTACCTTTTTACCTATGATGGATGATTTTTGGGAATTCGGTGATTATGCTCGTGAAGATGATTTTTTTACAAATACCAAGGTAGTGTTTGATGTGATAAATAGTTAAAGCTAGATTTTTATGTCGACATTTTTTTCCAGATTTATCTTACGGGACAACTTAAATCCATTAGATTGATATACAAATACAGAGCTCGTACAATGAGTGCTGTTTTGTAGGCAAACGATCTATGAAGTAATTTTACCAATTGTGTATCCACACATTGAAAATGGAAACAATCGTGGAGTTCCAATCCCAACAATTTTAAAATTGTATGTAGCTTTGAGTTTTTTGCAACAGGTAGCTATCAGGTATGTCATAAAATGTGCCAGAATTTTATAAGTAATACTATACTGTTTATTATTTTCAGAGGGTATGTGGTGATATTGTATCTGTCAGCTAGTCATCCGTCTGCAGGATAATTAAAGAAGTCAGCGAGCAGTTAGCTAGGAATTTGCGACGACATATTAAATTTCCTCATAACGTCGCAGATTTACATGCAACCAAGCAAAGTTTCTTTGAAATTGGTGGATTTCCTGGTGTAATAGGAGGCGTGGATGGAACCCATATTGAAATAAAGAGTCCTGGTGGGAGATCTGCTGCGAAATATTGGATATAGTCATACGTTGGCCAGGTTCTGCACATGACAGCAGGATATTTAATAGCAGCTCAGTACATATGAGATTAGAATGTGCTGATTTACCTGGTATAGTGTTGGGCGATAAATCATATGCACAAATCAACCACGTTTACACACCTCTACTAAATCGGGCAACTAGAGCTGAACATCGGTACAACAGTGCTCATATAAGAACACGCAATGTTCTGGAACGTACCTTTGGCATTTGGAAAAGTAGGTTCCGGTGCTTAGTGCATGCCTCGCAATATAATTTGCAAATACAAGAATAATTGCTACGACAGCAGTTCTCCATAATATTACGACCAAACAAGGAGAAAATTTGGTCAACAAGCAGCACCTGCCAAATAATATAGTTGAGAACCCACCTGCGCCCATTCAGATGCGAGGCAATGTAATTCGTGCAGTTTTTATTCAGCGGCATTTTGCATATGAATAATACCAAAATTGTTAATTTCATAACTATGTATTTTTAAAATTTTAAAAATGAAAATATAATTAACTTAAGCTTTTTTCGTCAATAAAACAATATTTAGAAATGTACATTTATTTATTTTCCAATTGTTTTTGTAACATTTCTGTTTTTAGTTTTTCTTGTTTTAATTGCTCCTGTGCAATGGCTAGTTTCAGGTGTTGCTCCTGAAGACGTAGAGCGTGCAGTTCTTCGTCCTGCCTTAGTAGTGCATCGGTTCTTTCTAACCGCCTCTCCAGCTCCCGTTCGATTGCGGTGCCCCTTGATGTGTAGGTCACATTTCTTCTTGGCATTCGTCGGGAGGTTGGGTTTTGGACGGCGACCTTTGAGATTTTGTTCTCTGTCCCGATTACATCTGAATCTACAATAGCATTTAAAGTTAGTACAGTAATTTGTTTAAAAAGAGTTTTTTGCAGTGATTTTTTAATCGCCAAATGCATCACAACTTCAGAAAAAATATTTAAAACTGTTAACATTGCTTATTCCTAATTTGAGAAATGAAAAAGCCACATTACCTGCTGCATCCTCCTCAATGAGGACGGGCATCAAACTTGCATCCTCCTGGATCACATAATCGTGGTTGCTGAAGGAGGATGACCCTCCACTAAGAATAGCAATCGTGTCGCTATCAATAGTGTCAACAACATCAGTAATCATTTCCTTGAGGAACAACTTTTCCTCTCCCGACATGAAACTTCTAGCGGCCATTATTACTTACAAAAAGTAAAAAACAAAACGGAATAACGGATTAACAAGATAACAATAATAAGAACGATAACAATAACAAGAACGATAACAATAATAACAAGAACGATTACAATAATAATAATAACAACGATAACACGAAATAAAAACAGTATAATAAACACAGATCAATACAAACGCACGCCAAATCGTGAAGTTGAAAATGAGGTGAGAGGTGAGGTTATTCCACGTTATACAGCTGAAATGTTTAACACGAAGTTTGTGTTTTAGTGATTTCCAGTGCTACCTCCCAGTTATTTGGTAAAATCTCCGCTGCCAATCGTTCCCCCAACAAACATTTCGACAATTGCTCCACTCAGCAGGATCGAATTCATAGACGTAACTTAACTAACACTAAGGGCCGAATTCATAGACGTAACTTAACTAACACTAACACTCACCTCAACCGTCACTCATTGAGTGCTCATGTTAGTGTGAGTTTCACTCAAACTTATCTGCGGTATTCAGAATGAGATAGCTATGAGTGACTAATGTAAGTGAACGTTGAGTGGCGCAATTGTCAAAATGTTTGTTAGGGGAACGATTGGCAGCGGAGATTTTACCAAATAACTGTGAGGTAGCACTGGAAATCACTAAAACACAAACTTCATGATAAAGATTTCAGCTGTATAATATGCTATAACCTCACACGGCGTCTTTAACTTGCCGATTTGGCGTGCGTTTGTATTCGAGAATATCGCTTATACATATTTAGTTGGAAATTTTCCATAGCAACGGCGATTATTGATAATCGGTAATTTTTGGATATTGACCGGTCCACTTACTGTAGTTTTGAAAAAACTCCGTTAAATTTTAGTATTTAGATTTTCGTTTTATTATTTTTAATAAAAATGTTGACTGTTCTTCATTCGTCATATTTCCTATCAAAATATAACCACTTGTTATATTTCTACTGAAAAGAAATTAAATATAAATAAATGTACAGTTCTAAATATTATCTTTTATTGACGATAAAAACTGGTTAATTATATTTTCATTTTTTTTAAATTAAAAAATACATTGTTCTGAAAATTTTATATGTCGTCCCAAATTACTTGCTAACTGCTCGCTGACATTTTTAATTTTCCTGCAGACGGATGCCTAGCTGACAGATAAAATATCACCACATATCCTCTGAAAATAATAAAACAGTATAGTATTTATTACTTAGAAAATTCTGGCACGTTTTTTACGACATAGCTGATAGCTACCTGTTCCAAAACAACTCAAAGCTACATACAATTTCAAAATAGGTAAAATTGGAACTCCACGAACCACGATTGTTTCCATTTTCAATCTGTGGATACACAATTAGTAAAATAATGTCACTTATCGTTTACCTACCATACCGCACTCGTACGAGCTCTGTATTTGTGTATCTTTCTAATAGATTTAAGTTATTCAGTAAGATAAATCTGCAAAAAAAAGTGTCGACATAAAAACCTTGCTTTATCTATTTATCACATCAAACACTACCTTGGTAATTGTAAAAAAGCATCTTTATGGGCATAATCAACAAACTCCCATAAATCATCCATTATAGGTAAAATGGTACAATGTAACCTCAATTTATGCTTTGAGTGGAACTTTAGGGTACCCCTATCCTAGCTTATATCTCACTTATCTGCCACTCACTTATTAGGCAAATTTTAGTGATTCATCGGTCACTATTTGACTGTGAATACCAATTGGTAAGATTAGGGTGAGGTTAGTATGAGATGAGTGTGAGTGTTACTTAATTTACGTCTCTGAATTCGGCCCTAACACTCACCTCAACCGTCACTCATTGAGTACTCATGTTAGTGTGAGTTTCACTCAAACTCATCTGCGGTATTCAGAATGAGATAGCTATGAGTGACTAATGTAAGTGAACGTTGAGTGGCGCAAATGTCAAAATGTTTGTTGGGGGAACGATTGGCAGCGGAGATTTTACCAAATAACTGTGAGGTAGCACTGGAAATCACTAAAACACAAACTTCATGATAAAGATTTCAGTTGTATAATGTGCTATAACCTCACACGGCGTTTTTAACTTGCCGATTTGGCGTACGTTTGTATTCGAGAATATCGCTTATACATATTTATTTGGAAGCAACGGCGATTATTGATAATCGGAAATTTTTGGAAATTGACTGGTCCACTTACTGTAGTTTTTAAAAAACCCGTTAAATTTTAGTATTTAGATTTTCGTTTTATTATCATATAAATAAAGGAGAACGATCCAAAGGTGTGTGTCACGACAATTACAGACGCGATGTCCCCCATTTGCGTTTGCATTCATTTCGCCGTCGCCTCGATTTCGTGACCGGGGCGGAGCCCCGAGCGCCCCTTGGAGAGGGGCAGAGCCCCGAAGACCTCCTTGGAGAGGGGTGGAGCCCCGAGGGCTTTCTTGTAGAGGGGCGGAGCTTTGGGGGGTTCCTTGGAGAGGAGCGGAGCCCCGATGGCCCCCTTGGAGAGGGGAGGGGCCCCGATAGCCCCCTTGGAGAGAGGCGGAGCCCTGAGGGCCCCCTTACAGAGGGGTGGAGCCCCGAGCGCCCCTTGGAGAGGGACGAAGCCCCAAGGGCCCCCTTGGAGAGGGGCGGAGCCCCAAGGGCCCCCTTGGATAGGGGCGGATCCCCGAGGGCCCCCTTGGAGAGGGGCGGAGCCGCGATGGCCCCTTGGAGAGGTACGGAGCCCCAAGGGCCCCCTTGGATAGGGGCGGAGCCCCGAAGGCCCCCTTGAAGAGGGGCGGAGCCGCGATGGCCCCTTGGAGAGGTACGGAGCCCCAAGGGCCCCCTTGGAGAGGGGCGGAAACCCGATGGCCCCTTGGAGAGGGGCGGAGCCCCAAGGGCCCCCTTGGAGAAAGGCGGCGCCCCGTGAGTCCCCTTGGAGAGGGGCGGATGCTCGAGGGCCCCATTAGAGAGGAACGGAACACGGTGAGCTTTCTTGAAGAGGGGCGCATCTCCGAGGGCCCCATTTTAAGCAATTATTCTCTCTTCAAATGATAACAGATCTCCTTTAGATGGTTAACATCAATTAAAACTTGCACGGGTGTTTATCTACAAATAACTCCGGTTTTATCAAAAAAACTGTTTTAAAACGGTGATACTGAAACTAACAATAATGGTTTTCTGAAATATTACTGAAATATGACAACAAATACCTGTGTCACGGCTTTTTGGATTAGCGTGCCTGCCGGCTATTAGAGCCAGCAGGCACGCTGATCTAGAAGGCCGTGACCTGTGTAAACTGCAGGAGTCGTCTGTACCGCATTCACTCCATTTGTTACACTGTGACAGGATTTTCATGTGCAGTTTTACTTTCCCATACCCATAGGTATAGGGAAGTCTTGGAATCATGAAAATTTTGGAAATCGAGATTTTCACAGAAATATCCGTTTTGGGCCTCTAGGAACCCAAAAAAGTGGTTTTTAAAAAATGTCTGTCTGTTTGTGGGTGTGTGGGTGTGTGGGTGGGTGACGCTCCTACAGCCGAAAGTATTGCTCCGATTTTGATGCGCTTTGGAATGCGGGGGTGTATCGAAAATTTATCGACAAAATAAGCTTTTCAAAAAAATCCGAAACCGGAAGCGGAAGTTACGCATGTTTTTTTGGTATCACTGTTTTCGTGATTAAAATTTTGAAAATTTTATCGCGGATAACGATATAGGGTCATAAGACAAATCTGTTAGTTTTTTGCCGAACTCGCTAGGTTTAAAATGAAGGGCGCTATGATTTTTTGAAAATTTTGAGTTTAACGCCCTATTACTCAAAAACGCATGAATCGATTCAATTGATTTTTTTTTCTGAATATTATATGAAGGCTAACATGAGGTGATATAAAAAGTGTTTTGAAAAATATTAAGGGGCCTAAATTACAAATTTTCAAAATTTTGGAAATTTTCTAAAAATCATTTCTCAAAAACTGCCCACAGGAATTTGTTTAAACTTCATACACTGATAGACCCCGAAAAGGGCTATCGATCTGTTTTTTAAAGAATCTCATGAATTATCTGTGGCGCCCTCTATGAAGCTTTGAAGTTTTGAAATTTAAACCCATTTAATTAATAAACAAAACAAGATAGGTAGCTGGGGTTTTCACTAAATTGCTCAGTAAATAATGGAGCATATGAATATGCAAAAAAATATTACACTCGTGGATATATGTAAGCGCACCGGCCCCCTCCCCCCTCTATTTTTGAAAAATAATTTTTTTATGCTAACGGTTGTTATATTTTTGCGTCAAAGAATCTTTTTCCGCAAAAATAAAAAAATCGATTTTGTATGCCCTAGAAAATATAATTTCCAGGTACTTAGAAAATTTCACCTCGGTGCTACAGCCGTTTTGAGGAAAATAATACATAAACTAGCACAGTGGCGGCTTGTCCACTTGGCGCCATCTACAGAAGCTCGGTGGTCACGTTTTGAACTACACATTCTTTTATATTTACCCGCAATTTACGTGAAAGTGTAAACGCTTATCACGGTGAAGACGTGAGTCATCGAGTTGAAATTTTGATATGTTGTAAAGACTGTTGAATAAAGACGATATGAACAGTTTCCAGTATGGGAAAGTCCAGGGAGGTAGTCACGTCCACTTTTTTTAACTGTAACTTGAGCATAAATCAAGGTTTGTGTAATGGTACAAGGTTGGAAGTGCTAGAATAATAATAATAATATTTATTCGAAAATGAAACACATGAATATACAATAATAATAATAGTAATAATAAAGAAGAACCTTATCTATAACATACATATAAAAAGAGCTATTTATCAAAAATAATATAAACAAAGTATCATTTAAGAATAACAGGATTAGACCACTTAGACCGCTAAAGGTCGCGTGTGGTATTGCGCTGTATAATCATAATTATTCTACTTGTCCGTTTATTTAAAGTAAAAACGATAAATGATGTGTAACATATTAATTAACAAATTAACTTTAAAACAAAAACTATTTATGCGAATCAATTATTAAATTAATTCACACAAACCGCTCCCGCTCCAAACTGCATCTTTTTTTTTTGTTGAAACTCTTAACTGAAATCTGTCATGTCTCTAATATTGTGCCTCACAAAGATCTTACAAACTTTTTTAACATTTCTGAAATTTAGATGTATATCTGATTCTTTAATGTATCTCTGAAATTTATTAAAAACTTTTGGTGCATAGTATTTTAAGCATTTTTGGCCAATTGCCTTATTGGTTCTTATTGGAATAGCATCAGTTTTGTTTCTAGTACTATATTCATGAGCAAATCGATTAATAGACAACGGGTTTTTATTTATATATTTTAAGATAGAAAGACAGTACAATTGAGAAACGTTAAACATTTCAGTTTCTTGATAAACGAGGTGAGTAGGATATAAAATATTTTTTTTCAGAATTACCTTTAAGATGCATTTTTGTATTATCTTAACACGCTCCACATACATCCCACCTGCTCCGCCCCAACCAATAATGCAATATGATACTAGTGATTGCGCTAGTGCATAATAAAAAACAGTAAGCTGACGAAAGGTTAAAATTTCTCTAAGTTTTTTAAAAGTATACAATAGTTTTCTGAGCTTACTGCACAGGTTAGTAATATAAACATCCCATCTCATATATTGGTCGATAATAACGCCTAGATACTTTACAGATGTAGCTTTATGAATTTTTATGCATTTACAGTTGCTTAAAGGGCAGTTACTACTGTGTATTATAATTTCTGAATATGTCGGTTGTGTAGTTTCATAAATACTAAAGCAAACAAAATTACTTTTAGAGAAATTTAACGTTAATATATTTGCATCTAACCATTTTTTTATAAAATTTAGATCTCGTATAACTGAATTTTTAACAATATCCCAGTTTTCAGCATTAGTCACTAAAACAGTGTCATCTGCATATGCAATAATATTACCTTCCAGTATCGTGGAAGTTAACAGGTCGTTAATATAGATTAAAAATAATATCGGACCTAATACGGTTCCCTGCGGAATTCCACACATTGTTGTTAAAGGGGGGCTTATATGTTCTTTAACTTTTACAACCTGAGTCCTATTGCATAAATAATTTTTGAACAGATCTAGAGGAACTCCTCGTACGCCATGAATTTCCATTTTTTCAGTAATATGTCATGATTCACGGTGTCGAAGGCCTTTGCCAAATCAAGAAATACAGCAGCACATGCTTTAGAGTTATCTAGTAAATCATATATATTGCTAGAAAGGTGGGTTACTGCATCTTCAGTTCCTTTATTTTGCATAAATCCATATTGATTTGGTGATATAATGTTGTACTTTAATAAGAAGTTCATAAGTCTACGTTTTATTAATTTTTCAAGAATTTTGGCAATGTTTGTTATTAAAGATATAGGCCTATAGTTATTAACAGAATCTCTAGAGCCATCTTTATATAATGGAATTACGATAGCAGTTTTGAGACAATTGGGAAAGTAACCATATAAAAAACATTCATTAAATATCCTTGTAAGTGGTTCAGCAATTATTTCTGAGATAGATTTAAGGACTGTGGCCGTAATATTATCTGCACCTGGAGATTTATTAGATTTTAGTGAGTTTATTATGTTCAAAACCTCAGTTGCGTCTGTCGGTGTTAAAAAGAAGTTATTGACATTTTTCGGTACCTGATTTAGCATTGCATTTATATTTTCTTTGTCTATTTTAATTTGTTCTGCTAGATTTTTGCTCATATTAATAAAATATTCATTAAATTTAATAGCTATTTCAGATTCCTCTTTTAGATCTGCACCATTAATTTTAAGTGAATTTATGTTTTGTTTTGGTGGATTCTTATTAAGCGATTCTTTCGCTAATTTCCAAAGTTGCTGTGAATTATTTTTATATATTTCAATTTTTTGTTTGTAATAACTATTTTTTGCAGTTTTAATCAGATTTGAGATTGAAGTTTTATATCTGAGATAAGTATTTTGTATTATTGCATTATTAGGATACAAACGGGCTTGATGATATAATTTATCCCTAATGTTTATAGATTGAATAATGCCATTAGTAATCCATGGTTTTCTCTTTTTATATTTATTATTTAGTACTTTTATTCGACTACAAGAGAACAATTCTTTTTGTATTAGTTCGACAAGTGTTTCTAGTGAATCATCAATATTTTCTGACAATATTTGATCCCAAAGAACTGAACTCAGATTTTCTTTTAATTTTCGGTAATCCACAATCTTTATAGTTTTTTGTTGTTTCTTCGCAATTATAATGCCACCAGACTTTAAATTATCATTGGAGTTTGGACAGCTAAGTTGCAGTAAAATTGGACAATGATCTGTAATTTTGGAATGTAGAACTACTGGTAATATATGAAAGTTGTAATTATTTATTTTAGCAAAGATATGGTCGATGCATGTTTTATTATTTCGAGTAGGTGCATTTATACATGAACTGAAACCGTTTCTACTTAAAATATCTAAATAATTATGAACGTTTGGATCGCTAGAATTTAGTAGGTCAATATTAATGTCACCAACGAGAAATTCACAAGCAAGTTTACCATTATCAGAAATGTACTGTTCCATTTGCTCTAAAAAATCAGTAACTGGATATGAAGGAGGTCTATAAACTGATGTTATACCACACTGTTTGTTTGCGATTGTAGTTTTTAATCTTATTATGTTATATTGCTTATCAAAATGAAACATGGTGATATTAACAGGTAAATTTGATTTTGCAAATACTACAACACCGTCGTTTTTATTAAATTTACTATTGTTGTAGTAGGTTGTGTAACCATCGATATTAAAGCACGACACATCTTCAATAAACCAAGTTTCAGAAAGTATTATAAAATCAAAGTTTAGATTGCTTTCAGTAATAAGTAACTCAAATTCATCAAAATTCTTTGCTATACTTCTTATGTTCATATGAAAAATTCTAAAACAAAAACCACTGGTTGTGCAGGTTATATTTTCTTTCATTTCATTTATCGTATTAACATTAAGTGTGACTATGTCATCCGACTCTATATCGTTTATGAATGTTTGGGTGTCTGAATCCATAATTAAACAAAAACAAAATACAGTGTATGGAAAAATTTAAATAAATAAATTGAACGATAACAAAAAGAAATTAAATACAAATCGTACCGGAACACTGATTATTGATGGGTCGGTGCGGGCATCATTTTTGAGTAAATTTCCTCTTCATTTTCTATCCTGATTGCAGTGTGTCCATTATCCTTCCTTGCAAATAGTTTGCCATTTTTGAACCACACGAAACGATAGCCTTTGACTTTAGCATGTTCCTTTGCTTTATGTAGAAGCTGTTTATTTTCGTATGTTAAATGTTCGTTAATATATATCTTCTCACCAACTGACATACCATTAATATTGTTGTTAGTTATAACCAGCACCCTTTTTTCTAAAAGAATTTCACGTTTGGTACGCGAATTCATTTGTACTACTACTGGCGGTGGGACATTTTTTCTGGTTGTCGGTACACGATGAGCAATGTCTATATCGTCTACCGCTATGTCAACATGTAGTTCTTGAGCAATTTTTGCAACCAATTCTTTGCAATCTTCTCCGTCAAATTGTTTAATACCAAAAATTTCTAGATTGCGGTTTCGTGTGTATTGTTCTAAATTTGATAAACGGGAGCTGAGGTTTTTGATTACAGCGTCTTTTTCCTTATTTTCCTGTTTTAAATGTGCTATTTCCTTCTTGATGGTTGTTAGATCGGCTGTGTTAGCAGTTAAGGTTTTTTTTATATCATCGTATTGAGCAGAAATAAATGACATAGCATTTTTAAGCTCTTGCATTTCTTTATCGACAGAATCGAGCTTATTATTTATTACAGATAGCACCTTCATAACTTCGCCTAGATCAGCATTGTTGAAGCTTTTTGAAACTTCGATAGGAGCAGCCATATCCAAAGGATTGTTCTGCAGACTTCCGGTTGAGGTCGAAATGGAGCGAAATGTCTTAATCTGCAAAATTCTGACCGGAAGTCAAAGAGGGACACAGGTAGCGATCCCACGCATACCAGTAACATCAAAAAGTGAGAATTTGCCGTTCCCTATTATTCGTCATCAATTTCCGGTTCGATTGTCGTACGCTATGACCATAAACAAATCGCAAGGTCAAACGTTTAACAAAATCGGTATTTACTTGAAAGACGACATATTTACGCACGAACAGCTCTATGTAGCATTCTCAAGAGTGACGTCTATGACGGGTATTTACCTATTCCTTCCTCCACAAAAGAACCCTCTGCTTCCTGTCATGCGAAATGTTGTGTTTTCGGAGATTGTGTAGAGGACGTTACTAGGCTGAAGATTTATGGAGTCGTCCTGAAGGTGATGGTCAGGTGGACGGCAGGGGGAGGCAGGGGCGGGGCCTTCCCAATTTGTATTTGTTCTTGAAATAAACAATTTCTTGAAATTACGTGTCCCTGTGTACCTGTCAACACGTTAGTTCGTGGTGTGTATTTGTGTGATATTTGTGTGGTGTATTTCGTGTGATCTGCTATCATCCATGTTGTCTCGAGATGCCAACCATTGTTCCTTTTTCGCCTTCTGTTGGCATGAAACCGGTGACACCAATAACTCGGCAGAAGCGATGAGATTAAGAATCGAAAAATCGATGTAAGATCGAGAATCGAACTGATCTAGAAAATTGGCGAAACTGGCGAAATGTTTAGCAGCGGTTTTTCAAATTTGGCATCTCGAGGCACATACGATGGCGTGCTGATCGTAAGGGACTTTTTTGACGTGGTTTTTTTAGATCATGTCGACAATTAGTAGTGCGATGGCTCCTCTTGGAGCCTTTCAACGGTTAGGTGAAAGCATTGAGCTTCCACTTCACCACGTGAACGTTTCTCTTGGTTTAGAGGACGGATATTTCCCTATTTCTTCCTCCACAAAATAACCCTCTGCTTCCTTTCATGCGAAATGTTGTGTTTTCTGAGATTGTGTAACAAGTGTGTAACAGAACGGAAAGGCCCTACGTAATAGGCCTAAAAATGGTGGTAAATTGAATAGGATAGACCGCGCAATAGCGTGCGCAGCCCCGTTTATTTTTAATAAAAATGTTGACTGTTTGGTCTTCATTCGTAATATTTCCTATCAAAATATAATCACTTGTTATATTTCTACTGAAAAGAAATTAAATATAAATAAATGTACATTTCTAAATGCTGTCTTTTATTGACGATAAAAACTGGTTAATTATATTTTCATTTTTTTTAAATTAAAAAATACATTGTTATGAAAATTTTATATGTCGTCCCAAATTACTTGCTAACTGCTCGCTGACTTCTTTAATTATCCTGCAGACGGATGACTAGCTGACAGATAAAATATCACCACATACCTTCTGAAAATAATAATACAGTATAGTATTTATTACTTAGTGTTGTGTATTGACTCCCAAGTATTATGTATTGCCCTTAAGGAGTGGAGAATTAAATTTGTAACAGTTGGTAACAGGTGCCCTTACTCTGGGCATCCCTGTCGGATGAACGGGGAGACGCGATAAACCGCTCGCAGTGTTTGCATTAGACTACATAGCCTCATAGCTCAGTTAGTGCATTTTTGTAATAAACGTAATTTAAATAGTACAACGACTTTTATTTATCGCCGCACAAATATAAAAGTGGTGTCAGTAGTGGTATTGATAAATAAAAATAACGGGAGTGCGTCGCGCAACGTAATTTTCACACTGACCACGTGCAACCGGAAGATTGCCCGCAACGTGACAAACAATGGCGGATGTGTCACCGGAACTCCTCCAAGCAATTTCCAGCATGTTGGTCAACGCAATCCAAACGTCTGCAGCGCAAACGGGTTCAAATGCCACGGCAGCAACGACCACCTACATTCACCGTTAGTGCATACAAAACGTCTGACGGCATGTCGATTGACGACTATTTTACACGCTTCACCTGGGCACTGGAATTGAGTAAAATTCCGGAAGAGCAGCATGCAGATTACGCGCGTGTATACATGGGTGTGGATCTCAATGACGCCCTGAAGTTCCTCGCGAGTCCAGACAAGCCAGAAGACCTCTCCTATAACGAAATCCGCATGAAACTAACTGCGCATTTTAATTCCGCACGCAACAAATATGCAGAGAGTATCAAATTTCGGCAGATCAAGCAACACAAAGGTGAGACTGTCGCCAATTTCTCCTGAGATTGAGGCAGGGCGCGACGTTTTGCGAATATGGCGAATTTCTCGACCGCATGTTAATCGAACAACTGCTACAGGGTCTGGAAGCTCGAGACATATTCGACGAAATTATCGCGAAAAAGCCCACCACATTCACCTCCGCCTATGAGATCGCACACACACTTGAGGTGACCCGGAACACCACGGACCAAGTGCAAACCGCAGGAACCGAGCCGACTCACAAAATAGGCTACGAAAGACCTTGTTACGGTATGAAAAGGACTTTACGACACCCACCCAAGGTGAGCATCGCACCACGGAATCAGTCCTGAAAACATGACACACTTGCCCTGAGATCGGTTCGAAATAGGCTAATAGGCCACGGCTGGAACGCTCAGGGAGTCGGGCGTGAGTCACACGATACGTTCTGGGCAAGCGCGTTGTGGCATAATATATACAGGGTATGTCGAAATTATGAGGGCGCCACCAAGCCTGTCGTAACCCGGCTAACCGGGCCTGGACGGTTAGACGGGAGCGAAGCATGCAAAAATACTCCGCCGATAAGATTATTCAAGAGTTGCAAGGTCAAACAACAACTTCGGGATTGCCTTAAGCAAGGATTGTGATTAGGTGTCCATCCGACCACGACTACGCAGCTGTCCCACTCACCTGCACGCTCACAGCTTCCTCGTTCCGTCGTACAATAATTCGTACAATAAAGGGGCGTCTATCTGTAACAGAACATGCACAAACCGAAACAAACAATAGTTCCCTTAACTAACCAATCATATATTTCACTTCGAGTTACAATGGGGTAGCAGAATGCGTCGCCCTGTATCTAACCTTACTCTATAATTAAGGGCACCAGCTGGCACGCGCGCTCTAAGCTTAACGACAGATGTTGAACATTAGTGAACAGCAATAATAGGTACAAAGATACACATTGCCTTATGCAAGGGCAGCGACGATTTACATTAGCCTTCACGGCCTGAACTGTCTGCAGTCTGAATGAATGCACT
Organism: Agriotes lineatus; assembly: GCA_940337035.1. Lineage (NCBI taxonomy): Eukaryota > Metazoa > Arthropoda > Insecta > Coleoptera > Elateridae > Agriotes > Agriotes lineatus. The sequence continues at coordinate 88,192 of CALNHX010001693.1, forward strand.
AGCGTAGTAATGAATAGTAATGAGTAACACTCGCGTTCACAGCGGTAATCAGGTTAAAGGCACATACCTTAATGCGTGGGCGGCGAGGGAGCCTGGTACAGCTGAGTTGCGACGAGCTGCAATCGTAGGTGGTAGGTACCTTCGGTGTTACAACGGCGAAAGGGGGTGAATGCATAACCGCCTCAATGGCGACGGGAGACGCGTCAAGACGCGTACAACGGGACGACGAAAATGATGGGGGCCTCACTCGTTCTGCTGAACCAAATCCTCGTAGGTCGAGATGAAGGGGGCACGACCCCTCACTAATAGTAGCAGGAACTGGGCTCCAAAACACCCACGTTACGCCGAAGATCACTCGACAAATTTCGAATCACCACCACCACACACAAGCGCTCTCTGCCACGGGCTCTCGAAGACTCCACTTAAGGCGAAAACGTATATCACATAAATTGCCGAAGCAGCACTCGACGGGAAAAAGGGCCGACGCCCCCGCCAAGGGCGGAAGCGCCGCACGAAAGCACACACTCCGCGACCTCTTGTTCGTTCGACGGCTCTCGGCTGAATGCCCGAGGGAAGCGTTGGCAAAAGGTCACCTTGGCCGTGTCCCCCACGTGACTAAACCACAGCGAATCGCCAGGCGATGAAATGAAACAAGCCAATGCGGGCCACGCTGGTAACACGCCGCCACAGCGTGCTATTCAGAATTCAGAAAAACGCCATCAGAGGAGAGCTCCAACCGACGACAAATACTGCTTTTGGGGCTAACTATGTGCGAAATCGTGATTCTGGAATTAGGCGATGGAGCCAAATAAAGAGCTAAAAGGGCTTAGCATACGGGCGCGCTGCTCTAAGCTTAGGCGGCTATTCAAAATACCAAAATGACCTAACTAACGGCGTGAAATGCAATTAAGCATCTGAAACAGCAAAATGACTTAACAACCTCGAGCTCGAAGGAATAGGACACAGCGAGCAGTGAGCAACCTACAGCCACATCATTTCGAAAACAGCCAGGCCCAAGAAAATCCCCCTGTCTCACCGCAACAAACCAACCCGGCTCAACAAGGGAGCCAAAACCGTTGTGGAGGATGCGGTGGAGCACACTTTCGCAGCCAGTGCCGATTTCTTGATGCCAATTGCAATAAATGTGGTAAAATGGGACACATCAGCAGAGTGTGCAGGGCACGCATATGAACGAGAAATACTAACCTAGTTGCCGAAGTCGAAAATGTCGAATTCGAAGAACCCCCGGAGCAGATGGCCACCACGCAGCAACTCAGCAAGATAGAGATCATCAGCACCATGCCATCTTCTGGACGGAAGTTGCTCCATGTAAAGTTAGAAGGAACCCCAGTCAAGATGGAGCTTGACACTGGAGTCCCCTGCTCAATCATCAGCAAGAAAAAGCTAAGTATAGTTAAACGGAATTTTGAGTTACAGAAGACAGACAAAATCTTCGCCAGCTACACGGGCCACCGCATTAACTGCATCGGCCGCATCGAAGTAAATGCCACTATTGGAATGACGACCAGGAAGCTCAACCTCTACGTGGTCGATGGCGAGTTCGACACGCTTTTGGGGCGCGAATGGATCACGGAGTTCGCAAAGGAAATCGATTTCAAGAAACTCTTCTTGAACCCCGCCCAAATACACCAGGTATCACCCCCAACCGACAAACACTTAACGTCAGAGCAACAAAGTCTATTAGACGGCCTTTTGTTACGCTATTTTGACTTATTTAATAACGTTCCGGGAAAGTTAACAGGCCCACCAGCAAAGATGCATTTGAAACCACAAGCTGCACCAGTTTTTTCTCGAGCCCGGGATATTCCACATGCGCTTCGCGCCGCTTATGCTAAAGAAATCGAGGCGAAGATAGCGTCGGGTTTCTACAAGAGAGTAGACTACTCTGAATGGGCCTCGACGACGCATATAATCGTCAAGAAAAACGGCAAACTGAGGATCACCGGCAACTACAAACCAACGCTGAACCCCCGACTGATAATCGATGAACATCCAATTCCTAAGGTAGAACAGTTATTTAACAGAATGAGAGGAGCTACGCTATTTTGCCACCTAGACATCACGGATGCGTATACCCACTTGGAGATGGACGACACATTCGACCACGCTCTGATACTCAACACACCCACACATCGCCTGATTCGCCCAACACGAGCCGTTTATGGAGCAGCCAACATTCCCGCTATTTGGCAACAGCGAATGGACACAGTGCTGCAAGACCTCCCCAATGTAGTCAACTTCTTCGACGACATAATCGTGTTTGCAGACCAATTCGATAACCTCCTACAGGCACTAGGATCAACTTTAGAACGGTTCAGAACACATGGATTGAAACTCAACCGCTCGAAGTGCACATTTGCAGAGTCCGTTCTAGAGACCCTAGGTCACAAAGTGGATGCTGAAGGTGTGCAAAAATCTGACGCACATATACGAGCAGTTCGGGATGCCCCAAAGCCAACAACGCCCGAAGAACTACAGTTATTTTTGGGTAAAGCAACCTACTATAGCTCATTTATTCCGGATCTATCAACAAAGGATCGACCGCTCCGGGAGATGTTGCTGCAGGACCCCTTCACATGGACAACAGCAGGAGAAAAGGCGTACACAGCAATCAAAGACGCATTAACGTCTCCACAAGTCCTAACCCAATATGACCCATCACTCCCACTGTTGCTGGCCACGGACGCCAGTAAAACTGGACTGGGCACAGTGTTGTCACACCGGCTTGGCAATGGGCAAGAACGTCCGATCGCTTACGCAAGCCGAACGATGACAGACACAGAACAGAGATACCCTCAAATCGACAAGGAAGCACTATCCATCGTTTGGGCCGTACAGAAATTTTTCCACTACCTCTACGCTCTCCACTTTACCCTGATTACAGACCACAAACCACTGACCCAAATACTACACCCGGAGAAGTCACTACCCGTGCTATGCATCAGTCGCATGGCCAACTACGCGGACTACCTAGCCAACTTCAATTACGACGTGGTTTTCAAGACGTCGAAAGCGAATGCCAACGCGGATTACTGTTCGCGAGCACTCCTACCGTCAACGATCAATGCAATTCGTCAACACTCCGCACAGAGGAGGGAGGAGCACGACGATTACGACGATTTTGATCTTTTTGTAATTAACCAAATAAACCAGTTACCCGTTCGAGCAGAAGCCATCGCACGGGAAACACGGAAAGACGCGCATCTTGGTGCGATAGTTCAACTACTGGAATCCGGGCAGGATCTCACGCTATACGAATTCAAAGCGCCAGAAGTCAAATACACCCTCGCTGCTAACTGCCTGATTTTCGAGCACAGAGTCGTTATACCATCTGCACTGAGGGAATCGGTACTGAAGGACCTACACTCAGCACACATAGGGATTGTGAAAATGAAAGGAATGGCACGTTCTTTCGTTTTCTGGCCTGGAATAGACGCAGATATCGAGCGCGTTGCTAAATCATGCCCAAACTGTGCGGCACACGCACATGCCCCGCCGAAGTTTCGAGAACATCATTGGGAGTATCCGAAGGCACCCTGGAAACGAGTCCACATCGACTACGCAGGTCCAGTTACAGACACAATGGTGCTCGTCATCATGGACGCCTACAGCAAGTGGCTGGAAGTCAAAACAACAACCCCAACAACGGCCACTGCCACAATTGCAATCCTCGATGAAGTATTCTCCGCCTACGGTGCTCCTGTTACCGTTGTATCTGACAATGGAACGCAGTTTACATCAGAGGACTTCCTGCGAGATAGCGGAGTTAAATATCATAAACAAACAGCCCCATATCACCCATCGACAAATGGCCAAGCCGAAAGATACGTACAGACCGTGAAGGACGCTATACATGCCATGAACTCGATCAAAGGATCCTTACAACACAACTTGAACGAGTTCCTTCGACAATACCGCAAGGCACCGCACAGCACCACAGGACTTCCACCGGCACGACTCTTTCTAGGACGTGATCTGCGCACTCGACTGAACCTGGTTAGACCAGACGATGTGCACACCAAGATCACACAGAAACAGCAAATACAGATGGACTCAACAGTTCGAACGTTCAACCCGGGACAATCTGTCTACTTTCTCTCCGGCAACCTGAAGATTGATAAATGGATCCCAGGCACTATTGCTACTCGCCTGGGAGATCTCCATTATGAAATCGAGTACGCAGGAAAGAAGGTAAAACGTCACACAGATCAAACTAGAGCTTTTTTAGATCAACCAGGGATACGAGAATCCGAAGACACAGTTCAAGAGAGACATGATGACCTCAGACCTCCACCAAGAAGACTCCGTTTTTATGAGACTAGACCGGAAAATACTCCTAACCCAGCAGCAGTTGCAACACCTGCAGCACCAGCGGCGCCTAGAACTCCAAGACACCCCGGAACCGCAGGGATGCGGCACCTCAACAAGGACCTGCTCCACAAACCCCACGCAGATCAACACGTCGTCGAATTCCCCCATTAAGATTTTCACCTCAATAAACACCCTTGCACATCCACGCACGTTGTTATATATCTATAATTCAAAAGAGATAGGAAATGTTGTGTATTGACTCCCAAGTATTATGTATTGCCCTTAAGGAGTGGAGAATTAAATTTGTAACAGTTGGTAACGGTGCCCTTACTCTGGGCATCCCTGTCGGATGAACGGGGAGACGCGATAAACCGCTCGCAGTGTTTGCATTAGACTACATAACCTCATAGCTCAGTTAGTGCATTTTTGTAATAAACGTGATTTAAATAGTACAACGACTTTTATTTATCGCCGCACAAATATAAAACTTAGAAAATTCTGGCACGTTTTTTACGACATACCTGATAGCTACCTAGTAGAGTACCTACACGGGTTCTGGACCACATTTGACCTTGAACTTTTTTCAAGGTCACGGGCCTAGCCGAGGTCAAGGTCACAGGCCTAGCCGGTGGGCGTGGCCTAGTCGGGGTCATTGACCTCGGCCACTTCCGAGACTTTTTTCTAGGTCACGGATCTAGCCTAGGTCAAGGTCGGAGTCATTGGCCTAGTCGGGGTCATTGACCTCGGCCACTTCCGGGAATTTTTTGGGTTAAAAGTGTAGTTTTTGAAATTTTCCCACGCTCGAGCGTCTGGGATGCAGACATGTTCATTCTTGCAGGATGTTATCAGTAAATAATAATAATAATAATAATAAATGACTTTATTTTCTCATATAGTAGTAACTACAAGAAAAAAGGCGAAGTTCAACATATGTTGCTCTTCCACTTAACCTAACAAAATATAAAGACTAAAATAATAATAATAATAGCGTTCTATGCGCAAATGTATACAATCTGTACAGTGCATACCAATGCATATCCGAAGCACCCAAATATTTAGCCGAATTGTAAATGTAGTATAGAGGCCTAGTGTATAAATTCCATGCTATGACTGCGTAGTAAATAATATTTTTTTGTAGCGTTTTTTAAATATATCGGTATTTAATGTCTTGTATGTAGATGGTACTGAATTGTAAATGTTGCCGATTTGGTATCTAAAAGAAGATTTAAGGTTTTCAGTATTGTGCATGGGAGTTGTTAACAGACCCCTGGAGCGAACATTTACATTGTGAACATCCGATCTATACGTTATCTTTCTACACAAATATTTAGGACATTTTTCCGTAATAATTTTGTGAAATGTGACCGCAGAGTGAAGAGTAAATCTATTTTGAATTTTGAATAAATCAGAAGCTA